>ASIR01187464.1:0-12929 GCA_000441515.1 Elaeis oleifera | reverse complement strand
AATGTACATAATGTGATAGAAGAATAACCCATTTATTGATTTATAATCAAAATTATAATTTTGCCCTTAGATTTGTACAGGAATGTGTCAGCCAATCTGGCATCTAGGGCACACATCTAACAGTTGTGCTATCCATAAAGTTTTTTATAAGAAATTGAGATCTTAACCCCACTAAAAACTTTATGATAAGGTTCCTCGATTTCATATTTGAGGGCTATAAATTTATTAAATAGTGAGAGACACAATTAGATAAAAAATCTCATCTAACTTGTGCATGTCATCATGAGTAGTTTTTTTATATTCTAATATATAAATTTATATCTTTACTATTATTGCATAGGATATCTTTAAAATTGATCGAACTTAAAGAAATGGTTGAGGAATAGAAGGTGAAGAATGTCTTCACTATAGGTATCTAATATTGTTACAGCATTGATGAGCAATAAATTGTAAGAATTATCTTACAAATATGAAGCAATAGCAGGATACAAAAGTTGCATCTGCTAATAATTTGTATGAGATACAAATTAATTGTCATTGAGAGTTTTAACTTCAAAATTTTTAGGTATGTGTTACGTAATATAGGTTCCATTTATGTAAAATATTGCTGGACTTATAAAGCTGAAGTAAGGTCACTACATGCCTTTTTGCACTAATGGATAGTCCATTGATGCTAAGGCTGTAGGAACCTACTTATTTAGAAACTAGTAGACTATTGTTTATCAGAAATATTATTTCAGTCCCTATGTTATTGTAACATAGATTTGAAATTAAGAGTAAAAGTTAATCTCCTTCTGATAAATTTTAAGGCAATGATCTTGTATTTCTGTCACTCAATGATGTTGTTCTTCATATTGATGAGAATAAGAAATAAATATATAATGGTCACATATCTCAAGACAAGTAAGATATTAGGTCTTGAACATATAGATGTTCGAAGGCTAATAATATCTCGATTCAGAGATTGACACTTCATATGTGATTTGATGTGTTTTCTAGCATGCTTCACAAATATTATTGTCTCATTCTGAGAAATATCCTAAAAATTGCTGTAGATGTTTTGAATTAGATACTATCAAAAATCTGTTACGAGCACTGCATATGAGATATGGAATAGGCAAAAGATCGGTTGCCCAACTTATGTGAAAAGAGTTGATGTACATAAGTTTGTACTAGATCAGATTTTGTATTACTTTATAGGTTATTCTAAGAGTAGTATGTGATACTACTTCTATGATACTACTTGACAAAAGTATTTTGTCAGTAGGTATGCCACTTTTTAATAAATTTTTTTTTGTAAAAGGAGACAGTAGGAGGATAATTGAACTTGAGAAGTTCAGGACCTTGAGCTAACCTATCTTAACCTGTGGAGTGTTCATAAGTTAATCCTCAACCAGATGTGCCCGTGATGAGGCATGACCATGATACATACCTCCTTACCGAAAGGTCAATCTGAGTGTGTAATGTACTACTCAAAATATGAATTTGTCATTGTGGATGACGATACACCATACATCATTTTGAATGATATTTTTTCTTGACCTATTTAGAGATCATCATGAGTAGTGACTTTGTCAGATGGCTTGAAACCGTGACATCTGAAATAGACTCCCTGTACATCAATCAAGTGTGGACTATGGTTGAAGCATCTATGGGTATGACCCAACAAGTTGCCAATAGGGATGACAATTTAGATTTTTGCTATTGCCATACACCATCTAGAGAGTTACTCTCTAGTGGAAGAAAAAATGCATTTATAGATTCAAGCAGGCATTGAGGAGTAGGTACCTCTATTTTTTATGAGAAAGTCAAAATGTTTGACTTTATCAAAATATAGATGAATCATGTGTGTGCAAGAAGATCAGTAGGAGTCCCACTAACTTCTTCATTTTGTATGTGGGTGACATACAGCATATTGGAAAGGTAAGCCCGATATTGCACTCGATCTATGATATGCTTATCACAAAAGTTTTCACAGAAGTGACTTGGGTTAAGCATCCAATATACTTGGCATCTATAGGGATAGATGTAAGTGGATGCTGGGCTTGTCCCAATCTAGGTACATAGATTTTAATGTTGAAACAGTTCAACATGAATGGGTGTAAAGGCGTTTACTTACCCATACATTCGATATACCAAGCCTGATGTGAATTATGCCTTGTGTATAATCATTGATTTCGAGCTGATCCATGATAGGATCTTATGAAAATTATGAAAAGTATTCTCATAGTACTTGAGAAGTACTAGAGGAGCAGTGAATTGGAAGGGTTTCAAGCAGCAAACTGTGTTTGACTCAGTTAATTGTTATTAGTAGAGATTACTGAGGAAAGTTGCCTGATGAAGGATTCATCACTAAGTTGGGTGTCATCTCACTGAGTACCCACGCACATCCTAGGCACTTTCACCTCATTCATGATTTGATCATAAAATGAGTTAATATTAAAAGATAGTATAATAGGATCAGTTCACTAAGCCATACACAGTAGCAGTGTAATCGCCATCCTAATTGCATGGGCATCAGGTACAAGGGCGATTGACTTTAGTGCAAGTGGAAGATTGAAAGAATAGTGTCCTACAAGCCAATCGCATGTAGATGCGATGGGACTTTTTTTATTATCTTCCTACTCATTTGCATGATATTAGTTATTTATTTATATGAGGTATTATGTTTTATCATTTACTGCATCATACTTTTATGATTATGATAAACCCCATATATTAGAGCAATGATTTTAAGATCATGATGAGATCATGCCACTAAGTCCTAAAATCTTGATAGCTCCAATCTAAAATATTTTCAGTCGTTAGATCATCAAGTCGGAGATCGATGACTCTGATAAGATTGGTACATCCGATGTATGCTCGATGGAAAGGGTGGTTGATCTCACAACCACTTGTATGGTGACACTAATACAAGAATGTAGGTGCTCATTAGAGAATGAGTTCACTGAACTGACTTACAGAAAGAACATCTGATGGAGCCTTACAGCATGTCAACAGATGGTTCTTCAGTGAGAGTGGTGCATGTGATCCTTTGACCTAAGATCACCATGGTATTTTTGTACATAAACCCTTACTTTGGTTTATTTCCTAGCACACCACTTTGATATGTGTGTGGGATATTCTGAGTTTGGTGAAGTGTGCATGGAGGTTGTGAATGGTCAACAAGAAATCGATCACTCTTTGTAGGAGGAGAGAATATCTTATGTGATCTCATAGGATGGTGACTCTGAGAGTCTCTGGCCAGAGCAGGGATGAATAATAGAAATAATTTCTACTGGTTCATCAACTGAGTCATCATCATCAGATCGAGATATATATGGATAGGTATTTGGATTGGACATATTTCTATACCCATAGTCTTTTCGAGATATTGTGTGATCGAAGGATTGAATTGCACGGTAACTCACCATGGAAGGATAATTTTGATATTTCGATCAAATTTCAAATCTTTTGGATAGTCATGACACATTGCTAGACGTCAATCTTGACTTGTGGACTCATCAAATTAAAGAGTTTAATTCTAGAATCGATTAGAAAGAGTCCTAGTTTATTGGGATTCTTGAGCTGACCTAATCCAATCAGATTAGGATTACGTCGAGAGTCTGGATCCACTGTTGGTTAGATTTGAAATCCAATGGGTCACACACAATAAAAATTTGATCTTGATCTAATCTATTTGAATTTTTATAAATTTAATGGGTTAATTAAATTTCTAGCACATGAATTAAATCAAGTTTTCAATTGAGTTCAGTGCAAAGGTGTTTGTGCTAACCTAGACTTGTTGCATTGACCTAATGTGATTGGATTTGGACCTATTTTTAAATAGGTAGCTTATCTATTTTTAATGAAAGAGTTTCATTTAAATCCATCATCTCCACGTCAAAACCACATGAAAATTAAAGGTGGCATCACATTTATTTTGGGTTTAAGGAGAGGAGTCCTTCTCTTCCACTCCTCTTAATTTCTTACATATTCCATGCATTCTTAATTTGTGCGCCATCAGATGGAACCTTGGGATGTGGGACGTAGAAGAGGAAGTGGAGTCCTTCTCTTGGAAGGAACTCCATGCCAAAATAATATGGGATGTGGGACGTGGAAGAGGAAGTGGAGTCCTTCTCTTGGAAGGAACTCCATGCCAAATAAATGTGGGACACCCCATTATTGGGTTTGAAAATGGAGAGTCCATTTTACATTGGACTCTTATTCCTTTCATTTATTTCCATGCATTTTTAATTCTTCGTGACATCAGATGTCTCTTGGGATTATGAGTGCAGAAGAGGAAGGAGAGTCATTCTTTTGGAAGGAGTTTGAATGCCAAATTATAATGGGATGCCATATATTTGCATTGAATATGGAAGAGTCCATCTTGTCAAGGACTCTTAATTATATCACTCATTCTTCCTTTCCACGTGCCATTTTATGATGTTCAGATTTTTTTTGATAGAGAAAGAGTCCTTCTGTAGATGAAACACCTCCTTTCCTATGCCTAAACCCATGGGATTCCATGCTAAAAATTATTTTTAGCATGTATGGGAGTTGGGACGCCAAGAGTTGGCGCCCCTTGGTGTCTTGTGTGGCGCCCCTTCATCCCTTATATAAGGGGTGCCCCATATGGCATAAAAAATATCCAAAAATTATTTTGAACGTGGGATTAGATGAGGATATGTCAAAAAAAATATGAAGTAAAAAAATATAAGAGAAGAGGGAGAGAAAATGGAAAGGAGAAGGAAATAAGGAAAGCATGAGATGTTTGTCCTAAAATCAGATTGTTCATATGTTGAACATAAAATCTGATTTGAGTGTAGTGAGATCTTTTGGGAAAAGATTTCTAAAGAGGTCCCAGTGGAGGTCATGAAGATATATAAGTAATGGTAAACTGACTTCTTGCAAAGGACGGTCGGCAGCGCACTTGCGAAGAAGGCTGTAGCGCCATATCGAGTTGGGAAGGGCCCTGAACAATCCTGTGTGGATCACCGTTGGAGAGCTTCTACTTTGGAGTCTCATGGAGATCTTAAAATCACCAGTTCATGATCTTCATGGTGGTATATGACTTCTGGTCTTCTCCTCATATGCATGTTTTTGTGTTTTGATTGTAATCATCAAGGGGTTCCTAGGGTTTTGAGTTTCGATGTTTGAGTTTAATTGTTAAACTTTATTTTCAATTATTGAATGCATGTTAAAATTTTGAAATTCATATGCTACTGCGTCACTGGAACCCAACATGTTGTACTACCCGAAAGAATTCTTTGAGAAAGATTCAATAAGAGGAACCAAATTAGTGAGTGAGTGTCTTGAATCAACTCACGTGTGGATCAACATTGGAGGCAAACATTTGGGCACTTAGTGAAAACTCTCTCAAAATTTTGGATATAGCATGACAGGTATTATTCTATACTTACCTATATATATGCATGTGATTTCTATTGTCAAGGTGTTTCTGGGATTAGAATTTGATTATATGGAGTTTCATTATGTAAAATTTTGAAATCCATTTTGCTTCTGCTATGCTCGTCGAATCCTACAGATTGCACATTCACTTGATCTCCTAGTCATGTGGTCCTTGCGGTGTATGTTGGCTACCGTAGGTTTACTGTAGGAATAGGGTGTGCACCTAGATGGGATCTATCGACCTTAGTAGTTAAGTAGTTCTATGTGATTTATAAAGCTAAGTTCTTAAGACTATGGCCATGATGATGTGATTGATGGAAAGGATTTCCATGAGAAATCATGAGTTGAACTTGAGCTAATTAAATTTACATATGACGGATGATGGAATTTGATGAGTTATTCATAATCTCCATCTTATCGAAACTCACGATAGAAGAATTGAATCACACGTTAACTACATCTAGAGGTTCAGACTCTTTAATTCTGCTGAATTATCACTGTATGCTGCTAAACATCACTGGTGGATAGTAAGATCCACGAGAATTGATTGATGGTCAATAATTCTCATCGGGTGAGTTGGAATTGTTTCAATCTATTGAAAGAAGTTTCGATGATATTTATAATAGAGATCATAATAAATCTCACTATCAGACAGAATAGAATCTATGGGGTCATACACAAAAGAGATTTTGACTTGATCGAATAATCAAATTATGAATTTGATTCAAATATGAACCCAATTATCAATTTGATTGATGATTGGACTAAGTTGTAAGAGTTACAAGAAAAGACTTGCTAAGAATTTGTGAGTTAGAGAAAGAATAATAAGCAATTATTACTGAAATTAATCATTAATTATTTAATTTGATCATTTAATTAATGAATGGGCTTTGTACAAATTTAATTGGATTTAATTTGATTTCAATTGTGTCTATTCCTAGTCAAATTAGGATTTGACTTAATCTAATCCAAATTAGTTTGGAACTAATACAATTAGGGTTAGGAGAGGAGTTCCTAGTTGGATTGAAACTCTCTCTCCTCTCACATGCCACAAAGAGGAAGCACTGCCCACATAGAAGCAAGGGGTTGATGCCCCCCTTCATGGGGCATGCGTGTAATAAAAGGAGGGAGAGGGAGGGTGTGGCCAAGGGTTGGCATGCCCCCTCTAAGGTTATCTCCCCTCTCTCTCTTATCTCATTATCCAAATAGAATTCAAGATTTGAATGAGATTCAAATCTTTGAAATTTGAATTTGATTCAAATTGAAGTCATGGTTGCATAAGGAATTGGGGTCTATAAATAGGACCTAGTAGAGAGTATGCCCTAACAATTCAATCAAGAGATCCTTTCTGCCTCTCTCTTGCCACCCACCCTCCTTCTCTCCTTCTTGGTGCCGCCCAACAAGAAGAGTGTGTTCTTTCTCCTCTTCCTTTCTCTCGTTCATCATCTTCTTCCTTGGTTCTTAAAAGGAAAAGAAGAAAAAATCAGATTTGATTTGAAAGGAAAAGATCTGCAAGGAGCTAGCACCCCAGTGATCTTCGGAGTCTCCTGATCAAGATCAGTCTGTGTGGATATCTGTAGAGGTCAGATGCTTGTGCGGCTCCAAAAAATCTTAAGAGACATCCATGATTTTCAGATTGTGGTGAAGATCTATCCATGCAAAGATAAAATTTTAGATTTTAATTAAATAGATCTAGATCTTGTATATGTAATGGTTTCTGATTATGAGATATGATCTCTATGCATGCTTGTTAGATTAGATCTAGTTAGATTTAAATTGTTCAAATCTGAAATCTATTGTTTCACTGTGCATAAATAAAATTTTTGAAATTCAGCATGCATACAGATCACCAGAGATGGCATTTCCTGCAAATGGTATCAAAGCGGTCATTATATTGCAAGATTGAGATCAAATTTTTGGATCTAAAAATCTATTTTATGATCTGAAAATTTGAATTTTACTCTTTAAAGGTTGATTTCAGATCTGAAAAATTATTTTAAGAACTGAAATCAAGAACAGTTCTTGATCATGCAATTATTTTCAGATCTAAAAATCTATTTCAGATCTAAAAATCAGATTTTGAATGATCGATAGATGGATTTTAAGATCTAAAATCTATTTCAGATCTAAAATATAGTTGATATTTTTAGATCTAAATTATTTTAAGATCTAAAAAATTCGATATTCTTATGTTCATGCATCTAGAACTCTTATCTAATATTCATATGATTTGAATTATTTAGATCTAAATTTTTCTTTATTATATATTCATGCATGAGATGATGTTCATAGATAGAGACTAATCTTGATGTGATCTATGATTGTATGGATGCTATCAAATTAATGTAATTTGATTGAACATAAAATTATGTTTTAAAATCAATCTCGGATCATCTTGATATAAGGTTATCCTGGTATAACCCGTTATGCTGGTAGGTTATCCTAGGATGAGAAAAGATTGATGATATAAAACAACTAAATAAATTAAACATGAACATGGGATCAGTCAAATCTAGATTATGAGATAATCATAAGGGTGTTTTCATGGATACATGTGGTGATCTTCATGAATTACTATGACTCTTGAGGAAGGGTGTATCATAAACACACATTTGGTTTGCAATTTGCAATCAGTGGTGACCAAACCAATGGGCTGAGCCAATTGGAATTGATTGATTAATTAATATCTAAGAAAAGTTATAGAAAGGTGGTTACTTAATTAGGACCATTGCTCATGCACGGGAAGCCTCCCACCATCTTGACCTTACCTGGCCAATTTGGTTGATTAAATTTTATTGGGCCCCTAGCGTTGAGTTCACCATAAATGTTGCATTTGCACCATGATTTTGATCTTGGTGAGCCAAGTGAGGATTTTTCAATTGGATCGTTGATTGTAGATTTACATAAGTTATAACTTAAAACAATTAAAATGAAGAAATCTAAATTAAATCTCCTCAATACATATTAAGTCTAGCGGTCTTCCATCGTTATAAAAGTGCGGACATCTTTCTAGTATTGATTGTTCTCGACTGGATATAGTGATTCAGTTGCATCGAGGGGGTACAACCACTCAATTAACATGAGATATTATAGGGTAAAGATGGAGTTGGACCCAATATCTATCAGATGAGGGACCCAATGATGGCTTTGCTCTTGCATTGTACAGTAGGTCTGATTTAACTAAGGATTGGGCCAATATCTATCAGGTGAGGCTTTCATGATTAAATTGCTGTAACATGCTTAAGAAGTATTGGATAAAAATTATCCACTCATTGGTATACGTGTCATCAATATTTGTTAGGTGAGATGTCGTATGTCAGTCAGACCGCAATACCCACTAGAAATCTTAGTCATGAAGGGCTTTCATTTCTCTACCCAAGAAGTGTAAGAGACTCGAAGAAATAGTGAGAGTAACATTTGTTTTAAAAGACCTTAAAATAACTTAAAAATCAAGTATAAAGTCTAATTAGAATCTTTTCTCTCTGCAGTTCACAATATCAGCTTCTAATCCTTTAGCCTAAATTCTTGAAACCAACCGATTGATCAAAAATAACTACAAGGACTGACTTAGGAACCTTAGAATTATTTGAACTCAAAAAAGATAGGTTATGTTTTCGACTAGGAACCCCTAGTTCTACCAAACCATCCAACTACTGAATAAAGAATAGCATTTGAAAATGGACAGATTATGACAATAAGGTTAAGTGCTACATCTTGGTGTTGATGTCTAATGAACTCCAACACTAGCATAAGGACATGCAAATTGCCAGGGCTATGATAACTCACCTACAAGAGTTGTACGGTGAGCAGAACCGAACTGCGCATTATGAAGTGTCTAAGAGACTCTTCAATACTAAGTTGTGTGATGGACAGTTGGTCCATGATCATTGTTAATAATGATTAAAGATCTCGAAGAGCTTAAAAAGCTAGACATGACCATGCATAAGTGTTGGGTTCTAATCCATGTAGCGAAAAGTAGTTTTCAAATTTTTTACATGCATTCAACTATTGAAAATAAGTTTTAACACTTAAACATGCAAATTGAAACACAAACCCTAGGACTACCTTGATGATTATAATCAAATATTTCAAGCATGCATATAAATGAGAGATTAAAAGTGATATACCAAATATAAAGATCTGAATAGCCTGATATCTGGTATCCTTGAGGTACTCAAGTGTATGCCCTCCAACGGTGATCTACATGGGACAGATCAGGGTCCTTCCCAATTTGATGTAGTGTTGTAGCCATCTTCACAAGTGTACTGTAAGATTCTTTCTCAAGGATGGGATTGTACCACCTCCTAATTACCTTATATCCTCCACTAGAGCCACACCAAAAACCTCTTCTTAAAAGGTCTTACTACATAATTCAGATTTAGATGTCCAATACTTGAACAATCTGAACCTTAGGATAAGCAATAATTGCTTTCTATTTCCCTCTTGATTCCCTTTCTAATTTTTTATCTTCTTTTTCTCACAAGGTCCCATGCCTAAACCCATTAGAATTGATGCCATATCACATATGGAGTGCCGCTTAAATAAGGAATGAAGGGGCATTAAAAAACAATCCTAAGGGATGCTAACTATTTGCATTCCACCTTTCTTATGCGGAGAAATAAATTCAGCACATGAAACTAAGGGGAATTAGTTAGGCATGGAAATCAAGAGTCTTGAATTAGAAGGACTCTTCCTTCATTCAATGCAAAAATAAATGAGCGTCCCTATTTAGATAGTGTGTAAGACCCCTGATGAAGAAGGATTCTTCTTCTTCTATGCCCACAATCCAAAGCACCATCTGATGGCATGTCCCATTATGAAAAGGTGGAATTTATGGTAGGGTGTTTAAGAAGATAGCCCAGAAGGACTCTTCCTTTTGGGTGCCAATTAATATGGGCGTTAGCTTTTATTTTAGCATGGAGTGGCATGGAGAAAGATGCTTTCACATGGAACTCTTCCATGTGATAAGGTTCAGCCTATTTAGGAAATCAAAAAATATAAACCTCATCCAATTAAGTCAAAGCAATAGGATTAGGATCAGCACAAATACCTTTGCACCAAATCCAATTAGAAATTTGGGTTAATTCATGTGCTAGTAGTTTAATTAACTGATAGAATTTACAATAAATCCAAATAGATTAGACCAAGATCAAATTTTTGATGTGTGTGACCCATTGGGTTCCATATCTAGCTAGCAGTAGACTCAGGCTCATGATCTAAATCAATCCGATTAGATTAGAACAGTCCAAATGCATCGATTAATTAGAACACCTTTTAATTAATTTTTGAATTAAATTTTTAATTTTTATGAGTTCACAAGTCTAGATTGATATCTAGCAATATATCATGACCATCCAGAAGATATAAAATTTGATAAAAATATCAAAATTATCCTTCCATGACGAGTTATCATGTAATTCAATCCTTCGATCACACAACATCCCAGATAGACCATGGGCATGAAAGTATGTCAAGCCCAAATATCTATCCATATGTATCTCAATCTGATAATGATAACTCGATTAATAAACTAGTAAAATACTTTCTAGTGTTCATCTCTGCTCTGATCAGAGACTCCCTGAGTCATCATCCTATGAGATCATATAGGATGTTCTCTCCTCTTATAAAGAGTGACCAATTCCTTGTTGACCACTCACAACCTCCATGGACACTTCACCAAATCTAGAACATCTCACACACATCTTGAAGAATCATGCTAAGGTATGAACTAAAGTATGGATCCACATACACAAAGTACCATGGTGATCTCAGATCAAAGGATCATTTGCACCACTCCTACTGGAGAATCATCTTTTGACATGCTATAAGGCTCCATCTGATGTTCTCCCTGTGGATCAGTTTGATGAATTCATTCTCCAATGAGCACCTACATCCTTATATTAGTGTCATCATACAAGTGATTGTGAGATCAATCATCCTCTCCATCGAGCATACATAGAATGTACCATTCTTATCGACATCATCGATCTCCGACTCGATGATCCTATGATTAGAAATATTTTAGACTAGGACTATCAAGATTTTAAGTCTCACTGGCATGATCTCATCATGGCCCTAAAATCATTATCCTAATATATGAGATTTGTCATAATCATGAAAAAATATGATACAGCAAATGACGAAACATAATACCTCATATATAAAATAGCCAATATCATGCACATAAGTAGGAAGTTAATACAGAATAGTTTCATCACATCACCAATGTGATTGACTAATAGGGCACTATTCTTTCAATATTCTACTTGCACTAAAGCCAATCGCCTCTGTACCTGATGCCCATACTATCAAGGTGGTGATCACACCGCTACTGTGATAAGGCTTAGTGACCCGATCCATTATGTAGTTGTTTGTATCAACTCACTCATGATCACATCATGAATGAGGTGAAAGTGCCTTAAGATGTGCGTGGAATTCAGATTAGACCACACCCAACTTAATGATGAACTCTTTCATTAGGCGACTTTCCTTAGCAATCTTCACTTGCACTAGTATACTGAATCCATTACAGTTTGCTATTTGAAACTCTTTCAATTCACTATTTCTCTAGTACTTCTCAAGTACTTGAGAATACTTTTTATAATTTTTAATGATCCTATCCTGGATCTACCTAAAATCTAATGATATGTTTCCATGCCCACAGCTTATCTGGGATATTGTTTGACTGAAGGATTGAATTATATGGTAATTTATCACTGAAGGATATTTTGATAATTTTTATCAAAATTTTAAATCTTTTGAATAGTCATGATATATTTGCTAGATATCAATCTTGACTTATAGACTCATCAGAATTAAAAGAATTTAATTCAAAAATCAGTTAGAAAGAGTCCTAGTTGATTGAGACTTTTTGGGTGACCTAATCTGATCGGATTAAGATTACATTGAAAGTCTGGATCCACTGCTGGCTAGATTTAGAATTCAATGGGTCATACACTTTAAAATTTGATCTTGATCTAATTTAATTATAATTTAATATAAATTTTAAGAGTTAATTTGATATACTAGCATATTGTATTAACTTAAGTTCCTAAATTAGTTTAGATCAAAGTGTTTGAGCTAACCTAGACCAGTTGTCTTTGACCTAGTGGGATTGGGTCAATTTTGATTGGGTTCTTATCCAACTTGAAATAGTTTCAAGTGAAAAAGGACTTCTCTGTGCCCACCAGATGCCACACAAGAATAAATTGCCGCCCCACCTCTTTTTAGCATGTGAAGATGGAGAGTCCTTCTTTAAGAAGACTCTTATCTTAATGCGTTGCCTTAAGTTCTTATCCAGATTCCTTATGTATTCATGCCAATTTAATATGAGATTTTATGAGGTGTAGAAGAGGAGGAGTTCTTCTATGTGAATGCTCTCCTACATCAAAAATCATATACGATGAATTTATTCACCGCGCTTGATCCTTCTCACATACCTTGGTCCCTTATTTAAATGGGACATCTCATATGGCCTAGGTGCTAGGTTTTTGGATGGAAACTAGAGATAAGTGGCATGTAAATCAAACAAAATTTTG
>ASIR01187432.1:0-12905 GCA_000441515.1 Elaeis oleifera | reverse complement strand
GGTGGAAGGGAAGGAGGAGGGATCTCCTCCTTAAATAGAGCCGGGGGGGCTCTTCCCGACTCTGATTAGGAGTCGACGAGAGGAGGAAGAAGACTCCCTTCGGGAGTCCTCTTCTCCCTTGTTTTTTTTTTTTTTGGGCTTTGGGCTTGTTTGTTACATGGGCCGGCCGGGCCATCACATGAAATGTCTAATTATTTTTGTCTCATTTAATGATTAGATTGAAATGATGTAGTAATAATTTCATCCATTTAAGTTATTTTAAACTATTTAAGATCTATTTAGCTTGTTTAAGGTTGGTTTAGTCTGCAATCATATTCCGGATCTAATCTAACATGTTTATTGGATGGTTTTCCTAAGTTGGATTGCTCTACATGTTTAATAAATAATCAGGTCCATTTCTGGATTCTTAATCCATTTAATAATTAAATGGCATTTGCTGCACTACTCTTTTAATAATATTTTATTATAAATGGTATTTAAATATTATCCTACCATCAATTTTTATATTCTATTATTTTTTAAATAATATTTTATTATTTTTATCCTCCTCTTTCCTCATCATCTGCCTCCCCACTGCCACACGCATTGCCGCCGTCCGCCTTCCGCCCCTGGCCTCCTTGCTGCTCGCCTCCTCCTTCCTCATCATCTGCCGCTGCTCACCTCTTCGCTGTCAGCCTCCTCACTGCTTGCCGCCTCCTTCCTCATCATCTGCCTCTTTGCCGTCACTTGCCTTCCCACTATCTACCTCCCCACCACTGGCCTCTCTGCTGCTCACCTCCTTGCTGGTGCTCACCCCATTGCTCGCCTCCTCGCCATCGGCCTCCCCACTGTGAGCCTCCCCGCCGCTCGCCTCCCCACACCGCATGCCAACCCCTTCTCCTCCACCCTCCTCTCTGATGCTCGGGCCCACCACTGCATGCCACCCACCTCTCCACCACTTGGGCCCACTGCCGCAGCCGCTCCCTTTCCTCCTCCTCCTCGCACCTCTCTGCCACTCGGACAAGCAGCCGCAGACATCGCAGCCACCCCTTTTATTCTCCTTCTCCTCACTATGGCCACTGGCCTCTCTGTCGATTAAGCCTGTTGCTCACCTCCCACCACCACTGATCACTTCCCTGCCCCTTCCTCCTCATCCACCGCTCGAACTTGCCACCCCTTCCTCCTTATCCTCCACCGCTTGTCTTCCAAGAGACACCTCCTTACCCCATTTCTTCCTCCTCCTCCTCCGCCGCTCACCTCCCTACCACTGCATGCCAACCCTGGCAGGAAGGGATGGTGCTTTATCGGAAAGAAAGAAGAAGGGATATAGAGTGGGACCTTTTTTTTGTTCTGAATTGCATCTGAACTTTAAGTTATTTACCGCACTAGCCATGCATATAGCTAGTTGCTGATAAACAGATCAATATTGTCCATCTTAAAATAGATGGTTAGAAAAAAATCCATAATAAAATGATTAAAATAGAATTTAGAGCACTGTAGCAAAATTTTAATTAAATAGGTTTGATTTAGGTTGAAACATTTTTCTAAATACTATTTTGCAACTCAAAGCCGACCCATACCCATTGCCACCTATAATTGGAAGTGGCCTCACATGAGAATTTCTTCCCTAGGAATAATGATGAAGCTTTTTCTAGTTGATGGTGAATAAGGCTGCCTTCTGTAAAATATAAGCTTGTTGGGATGCATCTGAGTTAAATACGTCCTTGAAATTCTAAGGAGTCACATGGAGGTTTCCTTTAGACAACCTTTGAATCCATATCATCCGCTGGTAGAATACAAATCCTCTTTGGTTCACATTTGAACAGGAAACATCTTAGGGTTTCTTTGTTAGGACATATCAGGACATATCAAATTTTAGGATAATTTGATGAGTTTTTCTGAATCATGTATCTCAAAAAATAATTGTGAAAAAAATAAATTTTATCTCATTTGCTTAATGAAAAATTATTTTGAAAATGACATTCGAAAAAGATTCCTATATTTGGTTAGAGATAATCTTATGTAACAATATTACCAAATTTCAATAATATTTTGAATAAACAATTCAAGTAATAACATTTTAAATTTTAATATTATATCTATTAATAATATTTTATTATTAATTATATATTAGAGAATATATTTCTTCTTATAAATAAATTTGAGTATATTTTGGTATATAAATAAATACATTAATTATTCATAAATCATATATTAGATTTATTGATAATTAATAAAATTGGTTAATGATTTATTAAAAATTAATAAATACATCAATATATTAAACATATTATTATTTATAAATATTGTTAATTGTAAATATATTAATATAATATTAATAGAATTAATGCTAACTATATTATATAATTAAATATAATATTCATATAAGATGAGGGTATTTTCATCAAGAAATAATATTTTAAATTATTTCTACTTAGTAATCTGACATGGAAAATTAAATGTCATTCTTTGGTAGTATTTATTTACCTTTTTATTATAAAAATAGATTTGGGATCCATCATTGATTTATTTTACAATCTTTTTTCATACCAAATATGATAATCTAACATAAAATTATTTTTTTATGCTAGATCAACCCCAACTAAATGAGCTTGCATTTAAAGGACCAACTTGGCATGATACATGAGTGGCTAGCTATTTGAAATTGGATCTCCTCAATTCAAACATGAATTGAAAATGACCTAAGATACATAAATAGCTAAAAGGTTGACATACAATTTCTTTTGAACCTCTCTTTGATCTTAAGGTGATTTCTTCTTGAGAAATGTTTGGCTTGAAATAAAGAATGCACTTGTTAGCTCGAATCTTGAAGCTTAAAATTTAAAGGCTAATGCCATAAGGCCGATCTTAGTTAATTAAAAAAGATAGGCATTTAGGTCGATGGGTCCGAGAGCATATAAACACCATAAAAATTCTAGATTGATGGACGTTTTCTAAATAAGAAGAATAAGTAGGTTCTAATACTATGTCAAGTTCCTATCCAAAATCTGACTGTTTATACAAAAGAACTCCAAAGTAAATAAGCATTATAAGAACTTTTAACCTATCTATTAACGTAAGAGATCGATCATGGTGCAATTCCTAAATAATATTTATGATATTTAAATAAGTTACTAATGAACTACTAGGTAACCATGATCTGGTGTCTTCTCTCTCTGTTGTTGACCAACCATGCCTTATTCTTTCTCCCAAGCTCAATGCAAGAGAAAGGACAGTGCACGGGATGAATGATTGAGACCTATTTTGATAATTAGCAGATGTCTCTGTCATTACATTTATTTCCAGCTAGTTACCGACAATAATTGCTTCCACTTTATGGGAGCTATTTTTGCATAGAAGTCCGATTTGACGTCGGAATTAAAAGCTAGAATTATAAGCCAAAGTAAAGGAGAAACTAAAGTTAATGGATAAATAGAACCCTAGCAGTTTCTCTTCCTGCCGGACCTTTGACCATACTCTACGAACTCCTCAGTAGGGTTTTAGCTTTTAAGAGAAATCTCAAAAAAAAAAAATATATATTTGATCCATGCAGAATAAGAGGATACATAGGTATTGAGAATTTTTTGTATACTGCAGACGGTATAAAAAATTCGACGTGAAGTACACCATCTCATCCGACTAGTTCATACAGTCATCACTTTTCAACGTGCATTTAATGCCTGCAGGTCGATTTTTCGTTTAAAAATTTTATATAACAAAATATTCTTATCTTTTGAAAATATTTATGATATCTCATGATGTAATATAGCCTAGAATATCATAATATGGCCTAAGATATCATAATATGAGAGAGGCATTTTTGTCCAATCACTTTTCAATACGCATTCAATGCCTGCAGATCGGCTTTTTCGTTTGAAAATTTTGAATGATGAAAATATTCCTATTCTTTAGAAAAAAATTATGATATCATATGCATATTATGGACGCAGGATATCATAATATAGACATAGAATGTCATAATTTTTTCCAAAGACAGGAACATTTCGTCATACAAAAATTTTAAACGAAAAAGCTGACCTACAGGTATTAAATATGTATTAGAAAATGGTGACTACATAGACCAATCAAACAAAATGGTACACTCTACATCGGATTTTCTACACCGTCCGCGGTGCACAAAGAATTTCGCTATAGATATTTACAGTGGAGGTTTAAAAAAAAGAGCTCGGAGGCTTTTCTAATTGATGTAACATGCTATTATCTAAAATATAACTACAAGAAAAAATTATCAGTGATGACTAATTGCCATTGCTAATAGTCAGTTAGCCGTTACTAAAAATTTGATTAAAATAACCTTATTGCTAGAGCTGTCAAAATGGGCTTGGCCCGCGGCTGGCCTGGCCCAACCCTATAAATGGGGTGGACTGGGCTGCCATATTAGTAGCCCAAATAACAACCGGACTTTTTGGCCTACCCACATCAGCCCAAGGGCTGAGATGGGTTGGTGGGCTAGCCCGATTGGGCCAAAAAAATTTAAAAAATTTAAAAAAATCTATATTATTTTTTCACTATTCAACTATTCGCTATCGCCGCCACTGCTAGACGACCGCCAGTTCCTCTCCTCTCCCTTTGACTCTCGAATCTCGATCAGTCGATCTGTGTCTCACGCCCCCTATCCAACCGTCGGTCTTCGAGCTCTCAGATCACCCCTCCTCCTCCTCGTCGGCACCGCCGCCTCCGAGTCTAGTCACAAGAATCAAGATCTCTTCCACTGACGGATGCCCCATCCAACCTCTCCGGGCTCTCAGAAGTCAGATCCCCCTCCTCCTCCTCCTCGTTGCCGGCATCGCCACCTCTGAGTCAGATCCAGCCGCGGTGATGCCCTCCCACCGCCCCTGATCTAATCTCTGCCCAGTGCGGCTGCTGCAATAGTGCCTCCCCTCCTGGTTTCTCTCCTTCCTTCTTCTTGTCGCTGGCACCGCTGTCTCTGAGTCCGATCATAAGGTATGCCGTACGCTCCCTCCTCTCTTTCGCTCCAGGCTCTCCAATCCGACCACGATATCGATGACTGCTCCAATTTTTTTTATATATTTTGATGGGCTGGTCTGGCCCGGCCATGACTCTTAAAGAGTCGGGCTGGGCCAGCTATATGCTGTCCTATTTTTTAGCTGGGCTTAGCCTGGCTCGACCCATCAAATTTTAGGCCCTTATGGGCCAGGCTGGGTCAGACTGAGCCGACCCATTTTGACAGCTCTACTTACTGCTAATTACCATTATTAGCGATGGCAAATCTGCCATCACTAAAAGGTAATTAGTTATGGTATTAGTGATAAAATTCTGTTGCTAATAATTTATTTTTTCTTAATTAAACTATTAAAAAATTATTAGCGATGGCAGTTCCGTCGCTACAGTCATTTCTAATAATTTTTTAATTTTTTAATTAAATTTAAAAAATTATTAGCGATGACATTTTGCGTCACTAATGCCATTACTAATAAATTTAATTTTTTTAAAAAATTATAATTAAATATTTTGAAACCTACTTTAATCACAGTAGTAAGCAATAATATTTTTAAAATTTATTATAATAAATAATAATTATTTATCATAATCATAAATATAAATTAATTATATTCTATTAAAATATTATTTATATAATTTTATAAATTTATACTACTTTATAAGTATCAAAATTACATACATATCAAAAAAATCATATGAGATCCTCCTCGTCATCCTCCTCCTACTTGTCTTCTCGAGCAGCTGGTGGATGAGAGCCGGATGTCTCAATATCCTGTCATGAAGAAAATAAATATTATTAATAAGTTTTGATACAAAAGCGTATATGTTGATATAGAGATATATATTTCGATATTCTACTTTGATTCTCGAACAGATTATTTCTACATATTTTATTCGATGATATAGAGCTATAGACACTTTCGACCCATCAATTGGATGGTTAGATTAAATTTTACCTCCTAGATCCCATTCGCAGAATCAAACCTAAACATGTAAAGCTTCTAAATATAAAATTTAAACAAGTAAAAAATTATTAATAGACTTACTATGATGGCTGTGACAATGAGCGCAGCTGATCATACAGATGTGGGTCCTGAAGAATTTCAACGATCGTATCATGAACACCATCTCGTAAGCTCTGAGGTCGCTGGCTCCAAAGCTTCCGTACGACTTTCTCTATATATGCATCACCCCACATCTGGATCGTCGAGGCCTGAGAGAAAGACGTTGAAGAGTATCGAGCTATTGGAGGGTCAAAGTTATGACCAAATCCTATGACCTGACTCCTACTCACCCACCGGTGGCCCTGAGCCATCCCTCAAGGCAAGGAGGGGCTGAGAGGATGGGTCTTCACCATACCGCGATATGAGATACTCCGCGTAATCCATCTATACAGTTTAAAATTTATTAGTCCATATATATTAGTATATATAAAACTTAATAAATAATGTTTTAAGTTGTTATCGTGATATGTCAAGATCTAGGATCTACGTAATCATCAATCCTCCTAGACAGATGTGTGGCCTCCCATATCTACAACTATCCTAGTGCACGACCCAGCTATCATATCTATAATAAATAAATAATAAATTAAATTAATTAAAATATACATATGATCAATTCAATATGAAATTAATTTAAGTATAGAATTTTTATCAATCTATCGCCACAACATGTATGCCAACAAAGCCACCAGTGCGTTTGATCGAATCCTGTTGGGCGGTCCAATTTTGTCATGCCCTCTGTCACCCACCAAAGTACTCCTCAGTGCTTCATCAGTCACAAAGGGCCTCCCATATGTCTGCCTGCATCTAGTAATCTGTGTAAGACTTTCAGTCTGATGGTGACTCAAAATTGGAGTGCTTTATAGCGGACTGTCTAAGGTTATACAACCCATCTCGAAGTCTACATATGGCCACCTCTTCGAAGGTCCGATCCCCAGCCTCCTCATCCGAAAGAGTCTCAAATCGATAGTGCTCTTGTAAGTAGAAGCAAATATGTATTAATAAATAGAATACAAATCTACCGTAAATTTAAAATTAAACACTTTTGACTTACCAAGAATATCTCCCAAGCTGCATCATGAGCCCCCGACGGCCAACTGGAGAACTTGTTCACCGACCCAGCATCAATTGTCAGATGATCCGGGTCACCACACGAGGCACCCCAGGCTCTCTAAATGTGCTACAAATTGATTTTGAACAATAAATGTTAGACTCTAAAATGGCTAAATTTTAAATATATTCAGTGAAGATATAGTACTTATGAGCAGCTTTGATATCGACGAGCTCTCTATCCTCCGACTGAGTTGGAAGTGTAGCAAGTCAGGCCGGTCCTCTACCACGCCACAAACTCTAAGAGTCGGGCGCTACTTTGTGTGACTATGGGGTCACTGGTGACCCCACGTCATCCAAACCTGAGAATATCAAACATCATAAAGAATATTATATTAGATAATAAAGGATAAATAATATTAAAAAAAATCTAAAGTATTAGAGTTTACTGCATGATATGTGTGGCACAGATCATGTGAGCTGGCTGCATGAGAGCTCTCTCTTCGACTAGCTCAACCAGCTCTAATAGAGGATGCTTGCATATATTCTTTATATCTACTCGAGCCTTGGGGTTGTCCTTCGTCTTGTCCTTGACATCCATAATAATAAGAAATATTATCGAATACATTCTTCTCAATGTGCATGATGTCAAGGTTATGACAGATCAAATTGGTGGATCAGTACAGCAATCCCAGAAGATACCGCGCTTCACCCAGTTATGAGTTCTACTAAACTCTTGAGATTTCTGCTTGTCAAATAGTATGCCAAATTGGACTTCATCCATTTGGATATCCTCTGAAACACTTCCATACTACTAAGGCATGGGGGTGCATGATCTTTTTCTATCATATTCCTCCTAAAATTATCCCGTTACTTTCGAAAGGTTAATGCTTGGAGAGAAATTGATGATGATAATCAAACCAACAAGGCTTACAACCATGCTCAAGTTGAAATGATTTTGTATTCTCTATGCAATAGGGACATGCTAGCTTCCTATGAGTGCTCCATCCCGACAGCATCCCATAAGAAGAAAAATCGCTAATGGTCCACATCAATGTAGCCTTCATTACAAAATTTTACTTCTTCGATACATCAAATATACGTGTCATTGGACCATAAGAATTTCAGCTCATCAACAAGAGGCCTTAGATATATATTAATGCTTCTACTAGGGTATCATGGTCCAGAAATGACTAATGTAAAAAGATGTTATGTTCTTTCATGCACATCCCAGACGGTAGATTGTATAGAGTAATAAAGACTGGCCAACATGAATAAGGGTTGTTGCATAACTGATCAGTGTAAACCCATCCATAGATAGATCCAATCGGACATTGCATTATTCCTGAATAAATAAAAGATGGCAAGCATCAAATTTCTATCATGCCTCACTGTCCGATGGATGACTCATCATATTGGTGTGCTTGCGAATCTTTTCTTTATGCCATCTCATCTGTCCGACAGTACTCATAGACAAGTAGAGCCTTCGAAGCTTAGGAGTGAAAGGAAGGTATCGAAGAACCTTATATGGTATGTCTTTCTGATTTCTATCCTCTTATCTTGGCTTAAATCAACTTTCACCATATACGTCACATGAGCTCTTCAGTTGGTTCTTCTTGTAGAAAAGCATGCAATCATTACGGCATGCATTTATCTTCTTGTATCCTATGCCTAATCCTTTCATCATCTTTTTAAAGCATAGAAGCTCCTAACAAGCTTTTCATCTTTCGATAGCATCTTCTTTATTATTGCTATAATCCTATCATAATAATTAACCATCATATTATACTCGGCCTTCAAGTTCAACAACTCTGACACAGCTGATAATATAGTATGTGTTTCACATTCCGACCACAGTGGTTCATCAGTATCTTTCAGTATATGATAGAAATTGCCGCTGCCAGCTTCTAGATCATCCTCTATATCTCAGTCAAATTTAGGACCAGCTGCATCCATAACCATGTGTACCATTCTATCTGTGTCATTATCCTGCTGACTTCTAACCCTTGCACTTGTCTCCCATATCTCCCCATGCAAGTACTAATACTTCTAGTTTGGCATAAATCCATTCCTATATAAATGGATAATTATTGTATACCTATCAAGTATTTCTCTATTGACACATCTCTTACAAAGACAACGAGCTCATTCCTGAACTAAAAGTACCACATTCTCAAAAACATAATCATAGAAGTACTTGACACCCTCCTTATATTCAACAAAGATCACCCCATCCACTATTGGATGGTCCATCTAACTACGATTCATGGCACACAATCTAAGGATTCTGTATATATAAATACAAGGTAAAATACTTATCAATTATTTTATCATTTAAAATGGCTTACATAATAAATGCATCCTATCATAAACTAATAGGTATAGAAGGTCATATCCCATTCAGGAATTGTATTAATTCTATAGGTCAATTACAGTAATCAAACGATATGTAATAGGGATCGAAAAAAATTTTGACAGTATTTCTTCTTAATTCTCCCTACATGACTAAAGATGTGCTAGGAGAACTAAAGAAAATACTATCTAAAATTTTTTTCGATCTCTCAACATACTGTTTGATTACTGTAATTATCTATAGAATTAATTATAATTTTCAAACTATCCAAACTAGACAGTCAAATGATCAATGTACATAATTTTTCTATCCATACAAAATATATAAATATACGAACATCATAGAATATGTACATTAATTAAATGACGGGTCTATAGTTCTATGCAATGCAAAATTTTTAAAATAGAAGACTGAGTAGAAAAAAAAAGAACAAAAAGTAGAGCAAAGCAAGAGTAAAAAGAGACTCAGAAGATACAATATCTATTCTAATAAGGATCATTAATTGAAAATCAGCCATCCAAAATCTTTATTATAGTTAGAGCTGGAACTAGATCGGGCTAGCTCGGGCTCTACCCCTACCTGAGCCCGAATCAAAATTTTTTTCGAGCTTCAGGTCTGGCTTAGGCCCAGTGATTTTAGGAAAACCAAGCTCGGATCTACCCTGGCCCAGGCCCGAGCCCAGCCAGAATCCATTTGGGTGGGTCCGAACCATAAGGTGGCTACAAAGTAAGAAGGCTGCAAACTAAGAGTAAAATTTTTTAAAAATAAATAAAATCTTAAAAATAATACTTAAATCAGAGACCAACAAAGTAAATAAGGAAAAGAGGAAAAAAAGAAGGCTCAGATCTGTCATTGAAAAATAAGGCATTACAAGTACCTGCACCTTTAACCATATGGTGGCTGCAAGCGATTGCCTGTGATATAATAGACCATCCAAGCTCGCCCTACAACTACAATAACAAGAATAGAAATGCATCACCTCCATCTTTCTCTTGACTCTTTAGGTGCATCTCACATAGACAGTCATCATAGCCTCTTTATGAATAGAGTACTGCTGATTGTAGGTTGGATTAGGGCTAGCAGTATTAGGTCCACTCTCGGATCGAGCTCAGACCAGGCCTAGGTCGAGCTAAAGATATATTCGAGCCCGATCCGAAATTCAAATGGACCCTATAATTAGGCCCAAGCCTAGTTTGAACTATTTCAAGCCTAGTTTGAAGTTCGATCCAAATTCAGACCGGCCCGAAGCCCATCAGACCGGCCCGGCCCAGTTCTAGCCCTAATCATAGTTAAATAAAATATTTAATTAATTAATTAAATTAATATCTAATTAATTAATTAATTATCTAATTAAATTAATTAATATAGTAAATAAAGGACTTTTAGCGATGGCTCTATTACTGTCATCGCTAATACTCACCAAAGGAATGGGTATGCAAGCATAGGGACGTCGACGGTGTAGGGATCGGGATGGCGATCTGATGCAGGGATAGTGGATTTGACAGGGAGAGAGCAGATCTGACAAAGGGGTGATGGATCCGACAAGGGGGCAGCGGATCTGGCAAGAGAACTGAAGGAATGACCACATGCCCGATCGATCAGATTAGGATGCAGCAGACTTCAAAATTTTTCTTGATCTGACGTGCGATCAAATCGAGATCCGATCTCGATCGTGGCCAGATTGATCATGCGTCTAACATTAGAGAATCAGAGATTTAATAACTTAAAATTATATGGTATGTGATCACATCATCTTTGCATGGGTAGACGAACTCCGCAGTCTGATGATCCATTGGTCTTCGAGTTTCGCTGTTGAGCCGTGCACGTGTCCGATCTCTACAAGTATCCACTCAGGCTCGGACTAGGATCTTTTCTCTTTATTCAATCTGCTAACTCCTAGATGAATTTATAAGCTCCTTGATCTACTTTCAATCTGATCTCCAGTAGAGCTCCGATCAGCCTTTGATCGTAGCCTTCTCGCTTTTTTGCATAAATCTAACGACTTTCGACACTTTGAACCCACCAGGTGGTGTTAGATGAGTGTCCTAAAAGTTAATTATTGGCTAACATATTTTATAATTCTAGAACGTAACTTTATACTTGTAACACTTTTATTATTAATAAAAGATATTTTTATTCCAATCATGTTTATGTGTCCATAATTTGTCCTAAAAATTAATAAAGATGATTTTGTGTATTCTCAAGATATTAAGAATTTGACACATACATTATTAGTGATTAGTTTCTAAATACTCCTGATCGAAAGATCATCGCGGAGGATAGTGATCAATCCATTTAAGATCGGTATATGGATCACCTCCTTTTTGGATAGATGAGTCTCAGATTTATAGTGTAGGGATATTGGGGCGAAAGTATAGATGGTGATTAGAGAATAACTTACACTAAGTGTGACCAACATGAGAAATCACTTGGATGTCTACTCACTCATCAGTGATTGTCTCAATGCTACAGTGGTTGAGTGGTCTTTTGACTTATGGTGTTATTGGCTATTTACAGCGAGGCTACTGAGTTTGACTGCACGTTCTCTTGGTCCCTAGCCATTCAGATCCTTGCTGTGTATGTTGGCTACAGTAGGTTCAGATTCGCTGTTAGGAGTAGGATGCATCTAAATGGAATCTATCGATCTTAATAGAAAGAACTCTTTTGTGATTTGCGAGACTAAGTTCAGAAAGATTTGGCCAAAGCAAGTGTGAATACTGAAAAGAGTTTTCACGGAATTCACAAGTGAACTTGAGTCGAGCCAATCTGGCATAGGACTGATGATAGAATTTGATGAGTTCTCCATGACTTCCATCAAGTCGGAACTCATGATAGAAGGATTGAATCATACGATAACTGTACCTAGAGATTCATATTTTCATTCTACTAGGTTGCCACTATATACTGCTAGATGTCATCGATGGATTATGAGATTCATCAGACGTCGTCTTGATGATCGATGATCCTCAAAGGACAAAGTTGAAATTGTTCCAACCCATCGAAAAGAGTTTCGATGATATTGTGATGAAGATTATAATATATCTCACTATCAGATAGAATGGAACCTATGGAGTCACACATTAAGAAATATAATCTTGAATTAATCAATTGAACTTGTGAAGTTATAATTGGATTAGGATTTAGTAAAATCCTATTGGATTTAGAAGAACCATGCTAGCACATGGTTAAACCCAATTCTTCTCTGGACTTGAATTCCTTATTAGATAAGGATTGGATCAAGTCCATAGCCTTGAACCTAATCTAGATCTACTTTGATTTGGGTTTAGAGGGGCACCTATTTGAGGGCCCAAAGGATTGGATCAAGCCAATGAGTTGGCAAACAAGTCACTTTAGTTTCTCCCTTAATATTCTTTTTTTGGCATGGATTAATTGGAAAGAGAAGAGGAGAGGAGGCACATGCCTCCTTTCATTTTTGGAAAGTTCCAAGGGCACACGCCCTTGGAGTTGGCGGAGAGAAAAGAGAGGGCAACGCCCTCTCTTTGCTTTGGTGTGGAAGGAGAAAGAGAGAGGGTCAA
>KE512426.1:0-11145 GCA_000441515.1 Elaeis oleifera | reverse complement strand
GAGAGGAGGCGTGAAGGAAGAGTGGCATCACCCATGCTCTTGGTGTGTTCCCCTTTAGGTGTTTCTCTTGCTGGTGTGAGGTGTCACATCAGAGGTTCTCTCCTCTCTCTTATTACTTTGTGAAGGTGCATCAATTCAAGGTTTTATCCTGCTTTCCTACGAAGTTTGGCATGTGTGCGAAGTAGAGGATTATGGATTCAGACCTACGTGAGGCTTTGAATTTAGAATCTTTATAGATTTAATCCCTATTCTACTGCATATCAGGTAAAGATCTAATCTTTATTAAGTTGTTATAGAAATTTTTGGATGCACACTGGCTATCCGCCCCATTCTCCCAAAGAAATAGATTTCTTTCCCTTTATCTTATGGTGGCAATGAAAATCAATTTCTTCAGGAGTTTTTGAATGAGGGTCAGAAGATCCAAAATCTTTTACACTAGGAGAAGTTGATCTAGAGAAAAGTCTAACATAGGATAGAAATCAATCCTAAAGTGGTAAGCCAATATTTTACTTGGCTTTACTACCTTCTAAAGAATGATCTACTAAATTTCTTAAGTTTAATTATACTATGATCATCAAAAGAACCATTTATGATATTTTAGTTACTTAAACAGCCTTGTAAACATAAGTTTCAAGGGTTTAGTCTTATATATTTGAGTAATTAATTAATGACTTACAATAATATAATTTTAGATTTTAAAATAAATACAATAAAAATAGTAATAAGAACAAAATTAAATAATTATATATGACAAATAAAATAACTATTTTATTCTGCTTGTTTTTCAAGATAGCAACAATATTAATTTTGAAAGGATAATTATTACTTGCACACCTTTCAGAGCAACAAATTTTTTTACTTTTTTTAAAGTACAGAAAAATTCTATGTAGAAAAATTTTGTTCAAGTTTTAAAGTTTTAGAAATATTTTTGCACAGAATTTAAAGCCTATAAAAATTGATTTAAACAAAATTAAGATTGCAGAAATTTTTTTATGGAATTTAAAGCAATAGCAAAATTTTTTTAATCAACAAAAATTTTTTGGATAGATTTTTAAATCTATAAAAAAATTTTACATCATTTTTAAAGTTGCAAAAAAATTCTATAAAAAACTTAGAACTACAGAAAAATCTTTATATCCTTCTTTTAATAATTATAAAAATAATGTACATTATTTTTAGAGCAAATAAGTTTGTTAATAAATCAAAAATCTTAAGAAGAACAATCTTTAAATGATAAATACTAAAATTTTGTTATTATGCAATCAATTTAAAGTTAATTCTAAGCAATGAATAATAAATTCTAGTTTTATCAAGTTTGCAATCTTAGACTGATAGAATTAATATGTTTAAAAGATCTAGTATTTATTATTATTGTTCATATGATTCTTAGATGGTTTTATAAAGAAAATAGAGTACTAAAATAAATAAAAGATTGAAAAAATCTTGTCTGAATCGAGATATGTGAAACATTATCCTAAGAACATGATTCGTCTCCTCCATGCGGATCTTTGGTGATCTTATTCTCAAGATACAATGATCTGATACAGTCCGATCCTCCTATAATGAGTACAATCATTGAGAAAGTTGATCCAAGATATTTCTTAAGATGCCTAAATAGAAAAAAGAGTGGAAGAAAGGTGAAAGACAATCTTTATCTCAAAAAGAAATAAAGAGAAATAGAACACAAAAAAAGATTGAGAGTTTTTATTACTTTTCAAACAGTCAAATCTAGAGCCTATTTATAAACTTTGTCTGAATTATCGAGGAAGCATCATGGTTTCAAAGAGATATAATATTTCAAAAATATCATACTTCTTCAGAAATTAACGTGCTCTTCCGAAGAGTCATATCTTCTAGGAAAGAGCCATTAAATTTTAAAAATAGAGTTTTAACATTTATAAATAACTAAGATTTAGGGATAAAAAATTTAATCTTTATATTTTTAAATAAAACTCTAACAATCGAAACATAAAATATAAAATATTATATTTAGAAATAATATGTTTATAGAGAGAAGGATAAAAATATCAAAAAGATATCCAAAAATCTTGTTTATACATATGGTGCATTTTATCACATGCAATCCCATATTTGCATGTATGGGTACTTGCACGGGCATATATACAAGTGTGCATGCTCATGCACGTGCTGGCGTGCATGCATAAAGTATGCATAGAGACACATGGATGACTTTATGACCTTTTACTAGTAAAAGATCTCTAGCATAGATACTTCTCTTGTAAATTCCTCATACTTTTCTGATAGTTCTTTGATGTTCAACTTCTTTTGATAGTTTCTTACATCAACAATTTTCAGTTATTGATAATTGTTTCTAGATTTCTTCATAAATAACTTGCTAATTAATTTTAGACAAATCTTCCTTTAACTTTCCTACACTAGTTCTTGGATAAGTGATAGACAACCAATTCCAATATTTCTAAAGTTTCATTTATACATTAATCAATCAATACTTGATCACTTTGTCATTTTGGTCATTTATTATGGTTGGTTGACAACTAAACTTGGATGTGAGCTGGATCTAAATCATGGATTGAAAGCTAATATGAGATAAACTAATTAATCCAAAGCCAAACAAATCAGCTGTACCTATTCTTAAAGTTTATTTAATGACAGAATTAGGTGTAAGTTGAGAGCTGATTTGTGACAATTGACAAGGCATAACTTTTAAATTGAGAGAATGAGTTATATGCAATATACACAATAGCATTATACTACCACTCTTGCTTGATTCGATACCTATATTGGTATATATCAAAATAAATAAAACAAGAAGTTACAGAGACATCTCTCCAAGTTTGGGCCATTTACACTTACACCTCAAAATTTAAAAATATTAATTAACTACTAAAATTTATTTTATCATAATGTGACCTAGCCATCGACTATTTTGTTACAATCGTTATGATGTGATAGTCATATGATAATTAAATATTTATAAAATCTCAATTATAGCATTCCCACTAATTTAGCATGGGGCACTTGTTTGGCAAAATAAAGGGGAGGCAAAGGAGAGTGCATGCATAGCTCTCTTCTCCATTCTTGTTTCTTTTTATTGGGCCTCTATGCCCAATTGGAAATAAAGAAGAGGATGAGATAAAAGATAATAGAGCGGAGGGAGGGAGAGGATGATAAAGGGGAGGTAGAGGAAGAAAGATAAAGTAGAGATAGAGAGAGAAACCTAGAGCAAAATGGCTTTGAGCATGAACACCAACTACAACTCCATCCAAAGTTCTAGGCACAAACTACATAGTCTATTGCAACTATTGGTTGAGGCTCCTTTGAAGACCTCATAGACCCCAGCTAATCTTTGACAAAGGTTCTATTGATCCTCCATGGACGAGTTAAGGGGTTTGCTACTTTTCGTGATTTTCTATCTTCGATTTCACACCCATTTCTTCAATTTGTGAATGAAAGGGAGAAGAGGATGTGGGTTTCTCTAATGGAATGACCCACCATTCTCTCCACAATTGAGAGAGCTCAACAACAAATGATTTAAAAGAATAAAAATAAGTGGAGTGAGATTAGATCTGTAGAGCAAGGAGAAAGTGCTTGGGATAATGTTTACTTTCTTCTTAAGTAGTCACAAAGGGTGTGTTGGCATCGAAGTGGAGTAATAGGAACTAGGACACCAAGGTTAGCATCATGATGGGCTTCACTCCATAGATAAAGCCGTCAAGGGGAGAGCCAAGTAGAATGTATTTAAACTTTTAGAGTCTTAGTGTACCTATTTGAAACTTGTGGGATCCAAATGTTTCTAATGTAAACTTTTGGGTTCTCTTTGCAACTTACTAAGAAAGCAATGAATGAAAATGCATAGTATTTGGTGCTTGCTATATCCTTATCTCTCATTTTTATAACTAAGATTGACATGTTGTGGCCTTTTAACTATGGTTGATACCTAAATGTATTGTTATAGCTGATATGTTGTATAATCATACAAAACTGATTTGGCTGTTACATGTTATAGCAAATACTTGGTATAGGTGATACAACTAATGCAATTAATAGTTTGATACTCCAATTATCATGGCTAATAATACCTATGCCATTACACATCCATATCACATATGAAATAAATTTTTAAACAAACTAGACAAAAGTATCACCATTAACTTCATCCATTAAGCTCATGAATCAACTCCAAAAAGGGCATCTACACCAAAATTATCAACATATATATTGTACCCACACTAAATTATAAAATATATCATCATATAAGTATGATACAAAGGACACCATATATATCAAAAGTATAGACAAAAAAAAAAATGACATCAAGGTCTCCAAGGCGGTCCTTAAGATGGCTGGTTGGAGATGGAGCTTGAGGCTGCTGCTTCTTGGATTTGACTCCTAGTGGTTACTGTTATTAATATTGCTATGGAGGTTATTGCCAGTAAAGCTATTGTTGAGGTTGCCACTACCAAGGGGCACTTGAAATTGCTGTTGCTAAGGGGCTACTAGAAATTCATAGTGGCAAAATAACACATCAAAGTAGTAAGAGATTATAGCTAACTAAAGAATTTCCAATGTACCTCAGGTTCATTTCTTTTGAATGCATCATTTTATTCTTTATTATCTGCCACCTAAAATTGCAACACAAGTATATTTAGTTTGGGTGATTAAAACAACAATCTAGAATAGGAGGAAAATACTCAAAAGAACAAACAAATAGTCCACCAGTGATGCTTACCTTCCTTTGCCTCTTCTTTTTTATGCCAGTTCTACCAACTATCTTTTCTTTTGCCTGGATATACTTCCTCACTTTGTGGGTACTTCTTTCTTAGGGGGTTTGTCATTTTTAGGACCTTTGTAGGTCCTAGTATTATGCCCTCAATATAGGTGGTTGCTACATCTAAGATTGTCCCCATACTTTCTGTTCTTGTGAGGGTTGTCCGCTTTATCGTTCTCTCTTATCAACTTCTTTGATTTGCTAGGAGATCTCCTAAGTGCAGGTATAGCTATTGGTTTGAATTGAGTGGGCTTCCAAGATTACATTCTAGATTCAAGCTTGATAACTAGCTCATAAGCTCTCATGAACATGTCCTTAGAGTAGCAATGGTCCACAAATTTTTGACCCCTTTTCTATAAATATGAATGCTGCTGTTGCATGGTAGCATGGTATGCTATTGAGGCCAAACGTTTTGCATCCATAGCTCCCATCTTTTGGTCAACCATATTGGTGAAATCATGTGATCCACCTCAAAACTACTGTCTTCACCCAATTAAGATAGGGATCCCTTCTTATGAAGAATTACAACCTTCCTAACCAAAAAAAAAGAATTAAAACCCATGTTATACTGGGATCCTTGTTAAGATAGGGACTATTTCACATGGACAATTACAACCAAGGTGAAATAAGTGTCCCTCTTAAGATGGGGACTACTTTATCATAGATAATTAGAATTCATGTCATACAAGGTGCCCTATTGAGATAGGAATCATTTTCAATCTACATCTTATAATATAAGAACTTTTAGCATGTTCAAGTATTATAATATGTGGCAAATTATTACGCATCTATGGTATGTGCCACCTATCCAGCTTATACAATTTAGGTACTTTGGTCTTCACCTGAATGTCTCTGCCATAGTTCTATTAGGAGAAAAGGTGAATCCTATAGTATGTGGATCCCAATAGATAGATTAGATTTACAGAAGACTATCCAAGTGCCAACAGTCCAAGAATCCACCTTCGGGTGGGATAATTTGCATCGACTATAGGGTTTCTCAGGGTTTAGAAGGTGGACTCCTAGATTGCATAGGATTCCAGAAGATAAGTCGTCTGGTTTTTAGTGGTCTGCAAGCAAAGACTGCAATTTCTTCCAATCCACAAATAAGATAGCCCTCAAATAATACTATTTTACTACAATCCTTAAAGGTTAATTATAAAAAACTTCAATATCTTACTACAATCCCTAAAAGATAAGTTTCTTTCAAGAAGACTAACTAGAAAAAACTTCAGTATCCTACTATAACCCCTAAACCCTTTTTTAATATATAACTACATAACTATAGTGGGAATATCGATTCATACAACATCCCACATCAATAAAATCCTACCTTGTCGACATTCGGTGAGTACCTTCCCCTTTTAGCAAGACATGCACTAGTTGGTGAGGAGTTCGGGATCATGAAATTCAATGAGGCTTGTGAGGATAGAATTTACAGTTGGTTTAAGTCTTTCGGTTGCCTTGGAATGATGGGAGATTTTAAAGGGAGGAGAAGGATCAATTAGGACCTCAGGGAACTTAGCGAATTTTTCTCCAAAAGAGTTTCTTTCTAATTACGTTAACTCTCACAATAGAAGCGAAAGCAATCATGTCAGGTCAATCTTTTCATTAAGTGTGTTAAGGCTTTATCAGGCGATTAGGCATATTGCAACGGAAATAAAATTTTGATGACTAATTAAAATTTCTTAAATTTTTGGAGTCTAATGTAATTGGTCCAAACTTGGAAGGTGTCTCCATAGTTTTCCCTAATTGATATCAGTGCATAAATGTCAGCTATATGACATGGGCAATGCATTGAGAGGTGATAGCTCTATTGCATTAAACATGTATCCTAAACTAAAGGTGTCACAATACACATGGAATTATATCACAAAAGTGGTGGAAGCATTCTGCTGCTTAGGTTTGAAATACCCAACTCAGTTGCATGCATTGATTGAGTTGGGCCCCATTTATTGCTCATCTTTGACACACTAAAGTCAGAAATAAGCATGAGAAATTGAATCATAACCGCTTCTAATGGTTGGACCACGCCAGCTCACCTGGTGCTTTCAGAACCCAATGATGAAGCCAATGCCAGACCTAAAAAAAATGTGAACCAAATAGATCACGCAATATTGCCTGCCTAGCTTATCCAATTATTGGCTGTGGTTAAATAATTACCAGAAACGGAATACAATGCGCTTAATATTTACGTGTCCTATTCCGCTGAAATGTCAGACTATGACTTGCGCGTGGAGCCCTCAAGCCATCTCAGTTCTCATTTGAGCTATCAATTAATGTACCTGTTTTATGAATCAGACTAATACTCCCATAAATACATAGCACATAAATTTTTCTTTTATCTTTTAATTCTCGTATTTTTTTTAGCTTATATCCATGCATCTTGAAGCAGACTCCAACTGAATTCAAATCCCCGCCTTTCTGCCACCCGAGCAAAAACTGGATGTTCATGAAGATTTACTCTTTGATGTTCATATAAAAAGAAATTTACTCCTTCATATCAAATTTGGATCCCTAGAATTACGCAAATCCATCATCAATTGCATAAAAGAATGATGGTGGGAACCACCTTCTCGCTCAATCACCTCCAAATACAACACCACCTTGAAAAAAAGTTTTCCACATTTTCAAGTACTCCTCCATTATTATATGAGTTAATTATAATAAATTACAAAACTAACGGCCAAACAGAGGGACTGGCGCTGAAAATTCCAGTAAAACCGTCAAGGCTATCCGTAACAAAACATTTCCTTAAAAAAATAGCGTATGAAATAAAAATACGCAAGGTCCCAAGCAGAGAAAAAAGGGCACGCCCTTTATATACCACCATCGCCTCTGGTATCAACAACTATTTTAACCCAAACTCTCTCTCTGGTGGTTTTATTGAGGTCTATGAGGAGATAGATGGGGCTCAAGTCGCTCAGCCTCCAGATGATCCCGTGGTGCTTCCACGTGGTGGGGGCCACGTGCCGGCCGGCGCTCGACGGCGAAGACGACGACGACGGCTACCTCCCTCACAACCCCAAGCACTCCTCCTTGCCGGCGGGCCCCGTCCGGGTCATCGGCTCTGATGGCCGGGTCCGCATCTACGACCGGCCGGTGGGCGCCGCCGAGGTGATGAAGGACAACCCCGTCACCTCGTCTGCCGCTCCGACTCCTTCTTCATCGGTCAGCGGGTCCCCCCTCTCGCCGCCGGCGACCAGCTCCAGCCCGGCCACAGCTATTTCCTCCTCCCCTCCCACTTCTTCCACTCCGTTCTCTCTTTCGTCACCCTCGCTGCCTCCTTCGCCGACAGTACCAAGAAGCCGCCGCTCCTTCGGCCGTTCGACATCCACAAGACGCCGGCCGGTGCTCTTCAGATAAGAGTTTCGGATGAGTTCTTGGATCGGCTGAGGATGGAGGAGGAGGAGATGGAGGAGATGGAGAGGAGGGGAGGAGGGTCTGCACCACGGAGGCGCTGGAGAAGGATTACAGGCAGCTGGTGAGAAGTAGGTCATGGAAGCCGAAGCTGGAGACGATAAGGGAGTCGGAGAGGAAGAGGAGGAGCAGGGGTTAACTTTGGTGGGATCCGGAGGAGGAAGAAGAGAAACCACAAAGCCTCCCACAGCGAAGAGGAGAAAATCAGCTAGCTGGCTTGTAAACATATTAACAGAAAATGTGGTGCCTTGCCTTTGAATTAATTTTAGCTGCTAGGCTTTCTTCCGTTTCTCTTTCCCCCCATGTTTTATATAAATCCGACAGATTTCAGTTTGATTAGATTGTAAGTTCCGGATGTAGCTAACTGATGATAACTCACAGTGATATATATGTGAAAAGATGGCTCATTGAGCCTTTCTCCCTTTATCGTTCCATGTCTTGGTGTTTGAAAAGCCAGCTCTCTAATAGATCGGCCACCATTAACATTTTCTTCTTCACCAGCTATTTATTATTGTGCTCTTGTATGGCTAAAGCTTTTTATCTTTCGATCCTCCGGTGGGAGAAGAAAGATGGCTCCTTCTTAATTTCGAATTGCTGGGAGTCTGCCCATGGAGAGAAGGGAATCTCGAAAGCTCCATTGGATGGTTCACCGCCTGTTCTTTTTCTCTCTCTTTGATTGCGGTGGTTTTTTGACTGTGGTCAAAGCTCGTGGGATTGGTTGGTGAGAGCGAGGTTGGTGTGTCAGCTGGCAGCAGAGTGAGTCTGTGTACGAGACGGTAAGGGTTGGGCTGGCGTTGGTCGCAGTTGAAGGCTGCCATTCTCCCCCACTCCGTCTCATCTCATTCCCCTCTGCACGTCTCTCTCTCTCGTGTCCTCGTCTGCCTCCAAAAGACGACAAAATAGAGGTCAAGAACTGCAGTGAGAGGCAGAAAGTCCCACAAGCCTCAATTCATCACGTCAGGGCTCGCACGAGCCGAGCCCCGAGTCCAATCGTTCCACGCTTTTGGCTTGGATTTGGCGTTTTCCTTGGCACGCCCACACGTGCGTGGGGCCCACACGCACGGCGGGCGCAGGAGCACGCGCACGGGCACGCGGCCGACACCCGGCACTCGTGCTTGCGACGGGAGTACGTGGGGGTGGTTTGAGTAAAAGGGCGCTCCGTGATGTTCGGTCTCTATTCTAGAACCAAAGTGTACGCAAAATCCTGGCTTGGATATGCGACAATTGCGGCACGCCTTCCCTTCTATCAATTAGTGTAGTCTATTTAAGCGGAGACGATTAATCAACCATCGGTGATTAAATGGGCTATAATTTGTACTCTAGTTTTTTCTCCAATCACATACCTAAGGTGGGAATATATACAAATAGGGTCACAAACCAGGTTAGGGTCGACAGGGGTCAGACTGGCTCCATCCAACCAAAGCTTCCAAAATTTGGTGCCTGATCTGATCAACATGCCAAAACATAACTGGTCCTGGCCCAAGTTGGGCTGGTTATTAGGTGATTAGGTGGGATTATTTAGGATCTGTTTGGATAATCCTATTGCATCCTTAATATTGGAAACATGATTTCTAGTATTGTATAATATGAGGCTTAGCTCAGACCATATCAATCAAACATCCTTGAGACCATTCCGGTATGATAGAAAAAGGATTTGGTGAGGTCTTTTTTTCTTTTTTTTCCCATAGCATTTGGGGTTAGCCCATTGCATATAGACGTGGCTTCGCATGCATTGTCGTGAATTTTGTTGGGTACTAAATGATGTAAAGATGCCTTAAATAAGTGGCCCAATCCATAAATCCAATAGAAAATATAACCCAATTCTGCTGGATTCCGTAAGTAGACCCTTAATGAAATATTTTCTAGACTTAGCAGATAAAATAATAAACTGATAGGCTCACTGCTCTAACATTCCTAGTTCTCTATCTTTATCATTCTCTTATCTTTAATCTAACAAATACCGTAACATAAAGTAGTCCCATGAATTTTAATTTATTATTTATGGGCTGGACCCTGGCTTGGGCTAAATTTCCTCTTGGACCGGAATCTTCATCCAGCTGGACTTGCAGCCTAGCAGCAAAAGCATGTTAGTATCCAACCATTCTAATAATCAATCCTCCGCAAGATCTGATAAATTCAAAAACATGGGTAGATGCTAGCTAGCATCTACATGGGCAGATGCACCTAGGATTTACAATTGCTAGTCCTGATCCGGTGCTTGCCGCACGAGAGTGATGCTGCGTGGAAGATGCATGCATCTAAAGGAAGAGGCCAACTTGCTCTTCCATCTCTACCTCCTTTTATAGAACCAGGGTCTAGCACATGCTGCACGTGAGAGGTATTTTAGATGGTTGCATTCCCCAAATCTAATGAAGAATTTCTTTTGCATTATATTGAATTTGACAAATACATCTCTAATTTCAGGAGTAGTGCTTAATCTTTTTCTCTTCTCCTCTCCAAATAAACTAAAGGTGTATTTATTAAAGCTTTTCTTTTTTTTTTGGGTAGCAAAAAGTTTTGGTTTTGGCATTTGTGAAAAACAAATTGACAACTTAGCCCAATGATAAGTTATCTTAGGGGGTGTTTGGTTGGGAGGAGCTGAGATTTGAAATGGAAATAGGAATGGATGATTTTATTTCAACCATTTGGTTGAAAAAGTTTCATTTTAATTCGATTCTAGATTCCCACGGGGAATATGGATGATTCTATCTCTCCAAAATTTAATCGGGACTTCCCCACGAATTCAAATCTCATCCCATTGGAATTGGAACTGTAGAGATTTGTAGTGGTCCTAGAGATTTGTGGTGGTCCTTGTGGACTAATGTCTTTGGCTGCCCATTCCTAATCCAAAGATTCTCGAGTGTGAGCAAGGGTGCCAAAAGTGGGAGGTGATACTAACACAATGCTGCTTCTCAACTTCTCCTCCGACTATCTCCTTCACCTCCTATGTATATATATATATATATATATATATATAT
>ASIR01187328.1:0-12998 GCA_000441515.1 Elaeis oleifera | reverse complement strand
ATATATATATATATATATATGTATGTATATATATGTGTGTATATATATATGTATGTATGTATGTATATATGTATATATGTGTGTATATATATGTATATATATATATATACCCTAATGCTCAAGGTGATCTAGAGTTTGACTGTCAACTCTAAAATAGTCGACCACATTGTATTTCAACCTTTCAAATTCATCTCATGGATTATCCTGACCAAGGTCTTACTAATTAAAATGTACTGATGCATAACTCCTACTTATTCAGAGGGGTCAATTTCATCTTGACTCACGCACCGACTTGATAAGTACTTGACTGCATCCAGTAACCTTCTATCACTGAATTAAAAATTCAGATGATTCAAACTAAAATAAGTGAGTTACTTACAAGTCACTATAGTGATCTCAGATCAGAGAGACACTTATACCTATCCCTTTCATGAGCTACTCTTGACAGTAGAGTGCTCGATAAATAATCACGTTCGATGTGAATGTACTCTTATATTCCATCTGCATACCATACCAGTGTCTCTACACTCCTTAGTTAAGATGACAACTAACCCATATGGTACACAACGACTTATACTTGATATTGCTATCGTCCTATTAACAGCATATCATTCGATCGTAAACATATTTTGAAGACTAAATGATAATTTTTTTTTATCGATAAATATAGTCCTAAGTACTTCATCACAACATAGGAGTTCAAAGAAGAAGGATAAAATATGATAAAAATTAATAATTTTATTAATAAAATTATATATATTTACAAATATGAGCACAATCATCAACAGGCTGATGATTGGCTTTGGAATATAATTTTCAACAACTCAAAATTTTGCCATCATCCAGAAAGGAGAGATTATTGACCTAAAGATTGATTTTGATGAATATAAAATATTTAAGTATATATTTATTATTAATGAGTTGTTGAAGTTCTTGTTGAGATTATTTTAGGAAGCTAAGTTTACTCACAGGAGGACTATCATGAATGCCTAACTAAGGAGCTAAAGAAAGCAGATTAAAGAAGCCACATTATGAAAAATCAAGTGAAAAAAGTCAAGAACAAACTCCAAGCTTTGAAAAGTTGACTCTAGTATGCATCTTTTAAGTGGCATAGCATGCGAGTTTATCTCTACTTTTGCTAAGTTGACACTTTGAAGCAGATGGAGAGTTGGATTTTAAGTCTGGCCTCGAGTGGACCCCTACTTGGTCTTGAGTCGACTCTTAAACAACTCCGAGCCGACTACTAGTAGTCAAGTCAACTCTTTAAAAAAGATAGAGAGGCATGTTCTCAGATCTAATCTTATGTCAACCTCTATTTTGCTAAGTCGACTCATAATCACCTCGAGTCGATCGCTTCTTGATATGAGTTGACTCGACTATGGCTAATAGCTCTAATAACTAGTTTTACAAAAGTTTCAAAATTATGCAGAACTTGTCTAATGACTAGTTTTTTGTCTTCAATAGCTATAAATGGGATTTTGGACATGTTAAGATATTTTAAAGGCTACCAAACATGTAGAATATCCAAGAGAAAGAGAAACAAAGAAAAAACACAAGGAGCATATATTAAGGGAGATTCAAGAAAGAACTATAACCTTCCAACCACCAAATTTTCAAAGCATTCAAATGGTTTTAGAAAAGAAGAGTGCATTAATTATCAAGCTTCCTCGATGCACTTTTTAAGAGCTTCATCGACATTCTTCTTTCTCTTTTAAAAGCTTTCTTTTGTACTTTACATTGTATTCCAATTTTCTATTATAAACAAGTTTCAATTGATTTTGAAACTTGAGGATAGGCCTATCCAAGCCTTGAATTGGAGTGTGGTTATTGTATAAACCTAGGAGTGGCTTAAAGGAGTGATTTTGGTTGATTTTATTAAGAAAATTGATCAGATTTTGATTGCAAGCCCAAAAAACAATCAAGCTGTAATCTAGGAAAGATTATAGTGGAATTTACAATGGTGGCTCAGAGAGTGGAAATAGGTACTGAGTTTGGCACCAAACCACTATAAAACTTTATGTTTGCTTTCGTTACTTATTTTTGCATCTTCATACTATCATTATATTGCATAGTTCAAACTCACATTGCTTAACTTAGTGTAATTTCTATGCACAGCAAGTTTTAAATTTTGAAAATTCAATTCACCCCCCTCCCTCTTGGATTGTCTATCTAGGCAACACTATAATTTTATTGAACCATCTATACCCTAGTGCTAATATGATTAGATGATGTTAGTATGGTCAGATCGATTGGGATGCTGCATACCTCCACTTGACTAGACCTGTGATGGCGTTAAAACTTAGATGTTTATTCTGATAATAATCCAGATTAAATTTCACAAGAATAGAATTTGTGGATATTAGGTTCTCAAGGAGAATCTCCAAATTAATTGAATCCGTTAGTTCATCATTCCATAAAGATAAGTAATGATCCACCTTCTCTAGATTTTTATTTATAAATATTATTTGAACATCAAATAAATTGTTAGTATATTTATATGTAATTTATGAATTTTATGAAATTATGTTTTGAATAAAAATTGATATAAAATTTCAAATAAATATTTATCGGACTATTATTATAATTATTCACTAATCTGATATTGTATATACATATTTTGATTTGATTATGAAATATACATTATTCTGTGAAAAGATTTTTGATATGTATTGGTACTCTCAGTTTGACTATATTTTGAGCCCTTCCAATTTGGCACTCTAATTACTGAGCTCATAATACTATTTCTAGTGTGGCCATAAGATATAAATATGATATTCTAGCCCAATCATAACGTATAAATATGGTATTCTGATCCTACCATATGATGTAAGTATGGTATTTCAATCTAGCCATAAGATATAAGTGTGCCATTCTAACTTGACCACAAGATATAAGTATGGTATTTCAGCCCCATCACAGGGTATAAATATGATCATAGTTGAAAATCGATGAGTTAAATGAAATTTATTTAAATAAATTATTGAATATGTTTGGTTTCAAATCAAATTTATGATTATGTATATGAATATTTGAAAGTTATTAGAATTATTAGATTCATGTTTTGAAATAAATTGGATTATATTTATATACCGATTAAGAATAAATTATATTCTGACATCGTATCTTATATTATCACATGAATTATCTAATTAAGATATTCATTGCTTACTCAACTATCGAGCTCATTATCCTCTTTTCTTTCTCAGATTTAGATACTTAATTCCATACTTGGATACTACTTTTGAAAAGAGTTTAGAGGCAAGCTTCAGAGTATTAACAAAGTTTAGATTTAGATTTATTACAATATTTTATAAGATTGTTATTCAAGGATTAATTGATGTAAGATCCTTGAATATTATTGGATTTTTGAGAGATTTAAGTTGATTTTAGTTAGTTAAATTTTGAACTTAATTTATTGATTATTTATTTTGCTATTGCTTCATAATATTATGAAAGATGCCTTGCATGCTTGTGAAGAAAATTTTCTATCAGTATGTGCCGGTTGCTACAACCCCTGGCTCACGATCTCAAGTCAGAAGTATGATAATTAAAATAGTTTTAGAGCATAAGTGGATAGTCATAACACAGAATCAAATATAAGATAAGTGTAGGTGGGTCTACACTAGAGACATTATAATGATAACTTATGTTGATTGTGATACAACTTAGAAACTTAGATTTGATATAAATGTGTGGATGGATTTAAATCAGAGTACACAATAGAAGCATAGTGGTCCAAATAATTTTGAAATACATCAGAATAATAATTTGATTTGAAAGGTATTATGATGAAAAATCTATTTTTCAAATGAGAGGATAACTTTAGGTAGATGTAACCTTAAATTTTAGAAGACCATGCTAACAAAAATTTCAAGAATGAATTTTTTTTCAAGAGAAAGATGTAATATCTCGGCCCAAAAGAACCCGGTATAGAACTAGACCTAGTCCACTTGACTAGCCTAGCAACAAGAAATGCCCAAAAAACGAGAGTTGCATTAATTTTAAAGGAAGGAAAAAGAAAAAAAAAAGGCAATGGGAAGAGGACTCCCATCGGGTGTCTTCTTCCATCCAATTTCATCAGAGGAAGCTGATGTCGAAAAGGATTTAACCTTCCCTCTACTCTATTTAAGGACCTCAAGTTCCCCCTACCATCCTACATCAGAAAATCTGAAGCTCATCGAAGATAACCTAGAGGTTTTCTGTTTTGTTTTCTTCCTAGAAGTTCATCACTGTGCTCACCAGAATCACAACCAAACACCTTCGAAGGTAAGATAAAAGTCCCTTAATCCTTAGTTAATATTCCTCCCTATCCTTCTAAGCCCATGGAGATCAGTTTTCGACTAGGTGCTTTATTTCTTTATTTTGCTTTGATTTTCTTCCAATTTTTTTTTGTTTTCTCCAGCCATCTTTGCCATCGGCTGCTGCTTGTGGAATGACTCATGCCACCATGGCCTACCCATTACTGACCATTGCCACCTTCGGCCATGGGGCCTTTTGGTTCACCAAGAGGAAGAGAAAAAAGAATAAAAGAAAGAAAAAAAAGAAAAGGAGAGAGTTTCTCTCTCTTCACTTGCTTTCTTTAGTTTTCTTTTCACTTTTCTCTCTCTAAAAGTTTTTTCTATAAAATTATTTCTCTCTCTATTTTCTCTCTTTAGGATTGATCTAGTAAAGGATTTTTTTCAATGAGTTGGATCAATCCTAGTGAAGGAACCTATCTCATGGTCGTCGGCTAATGTGCCAGCACTCATCCTGGCTAGATAGGGAACTACTATCTTTAGTAACCCATGATTTCTCTTAAACCATCTATACTCTAGTGCAAATATGATTAGATGATGTTAGCTTGGTCAGATAGATCAAGATATTGGATACTTCTACCTAACTAGACTTGTGATGGTATTAAAACTCAAGATGTTATTTGAAATAATAATGATTAAATTTTCTAAGAATATGATTTTCGCCAGTAGGCTCCAAAGGAGAATCTTTGGATTGGTAGAATCTGTCAGTCCACTATTTGGCAAAGGTAAGTAATGATCTACTTTCTTTAAATTTTTATTTATCTAATATTAATTGAATATTGAATAAATTTTAATTGATTTATATGTAATTTATGAATTTTATGAAATTATATTTTGAATGAAATTAATATAAAATTTTGAAGAAATATTTGTCAAACTATAACTTTAATTGTTTATTGGTCTGATACTGCATATGCATATTTTGATTTGATTATGAAAATATATTTTCTATAAAAAAATCTTGATATGTATTAGATTTGGACTCTCAATTTGATTATATTTTAAACCCTACCAATTAGGAGTTATGCATTATCACTCTAGCTATTACTGAACTCATGATTTTATTTCTAGCCCGACCATAAGATATAAATATGATATTCCAGCCCGACCACAAGGTATAAGTATGGTATTCCTGGCTCGCCATAGGGTATAAGCAAGATATTCGGTCCAACCGCAAGGTATAAGTATGGTATTTTAGCCTAGCCATATGGTATGAGGGTGGTATTCTAGTTGGGCCATAGGGTATAAGTATAGGGTATAAGTGTGGTCTTAGTTAAAGATCGATGAGTGAAATTAAATTTATTTTGAATCAAATTATTGAATGTGATTGATTTCGAATTAGATTTATGATTATGTATATGGATATTTGAAAGTTATTAGAATCATTGGATTCATATTTTGAAAATGAATTTGATTATGTTTGTACACTGATTAAGGATATATAGTATTTTGATTATCATATCCTATATTATCAGATAAATTATTTAGTTAAGGTATTCATTGCTTATTGGATTATCAAGCTCATGATCCTCTTTTTTTTTTTATATTCAGCTACTTAATTTTGGATATGGGTACTACTTTGGAAATGAGTTTAGAGGTGAGTTTCAATAGTATCAATAAAGTTAAATTTAATTGATGTAAGATCCTTTGAATATTGTTGAATTTTTTGAGAGAGTGAAGTTGATTTCAATTAGTTAAATTTTGGACTTAATTTATTGATTATTTATTCCACTATTGCTTTATAATATTATGAATATGCCTTATATGCTTGTGGGGAGAGTTTTCTATGAATGTACATCAGTTGTCATGATCCCTAGTTTGCAATCTCAGGTCAGGGGATAATAATTAAAGTGGTCTCAGATTATAAGTGGATAAATGATAACACATAGAATCTAATATAAGATAAGTGTAGGTGGGGAGACACTAAGAACATTGTAATGATAACTTATGTTGATTGTGATACAATTTAGAAACTTAGATTTGACATAAGTATGTGGATGGATTTAAATCAAAGTGCACAAGAGAAGCATGATGTCGTAATAATTTTCAACTAACTAGAATAGTAATTTGACTTGAAAGGTATTACGATAGAAGACCTATTTTTCAAATAAGAGGATGATTTGAGGTAGAAGTAATCTTAAATTTTAGAAGACCGGTAACAAAAATTTTAAGGATGGAATTTCCTTTATAGGGAGTGGATGCAATACCCTAAGCCGAATAAGCCCGGTAGGGAATTGGACCTAGTCCATTTGACCGGCCCAGTCACAGGAAATGGCCCAAAAAAAAATGGGAGTTGCATGAATTAAAAAAAAAAAAGTTAGAATTGGAAGAGGACTCCATCGGGAGTATTTCTCCTCTCAATTTCACTGCTTGAAAGACGAAGAATTTGCCTCCCTCCACTCTATTTAAGGACCTCAACTTTCCCTACCATCCCACATCGGAAAACCGAAGCTCGTCGAAGATCATCGGAGCTTTTCTCGTCTCTTCTTCTTCCCGGAAGTTCACCATCGTGCTCCCCGAAAATGCAGCCAAACACCACCAGAGGTCAGGTAAAAGTCCTATAATCCTTTAGCTAATCTTCCTCCCCATCCTTCCAAGCCCATGGAGATCAGTTTCCGGTTGGCAAATTGCCGAATTTGTTCAAGAGAATGGGTGCTCTGTTTTCCTATTTTACTTAGATTTTCTCCAGATTTTCTTATCCTTTTCTCAGGCCATCTTCATCACTGTGGGATGGCTCGTGCCACCATGGCCCCAAAGCAAGATTTGACAGGAGTGCATGATGGATTTAAATCAGAGTGCCGAGAAGCGTAGTGGTCTGAATAATTTTCAAACTAATCAGAATAGTAACAAGAGCACCATGTTAATTAATTCCATTCTTTTCTTTGTAATTTTATCTGAACTCTCCATAATGATACAAAGATCCTACACTGTTTATATTTACTCTCATCTCTTAACGTAACTCTAAAAGATGTGTCCTTAGCTGTGACTTTATTAAATTATCAAAATATACAGATATTTAGGTATCTTAAAAGGAAGAAATTTATGTATTTAAATATACATATATTCATTTTAAATAGAGAGTCCATCTATCCATGATTAGTGATTTACAAATTCGAATTTAAAAATAAAAAAACAGCTATTTGATATATGATTTGGAATATAAATGATGGACAGATTCTTGGACTCAAAAATAACATGCTTCCTATCCACACATTACACATGTAATCACATAAAAGAACATAGGTAAATAAAAGGAATTTGTTACCCCAAAATAGTCATTCTCAACTAATATGTCACATTTTCGGGACTTTGGGATATCAAGGACCCAAATCTAACAAAATTTCTCCAGAAAGTTAAATATAAAAATATATAGAAAAACTTGATTTTTAGGAATTGGTACATGGGAAGCCAGATGAAGTACTTAATCTAACAAAAATATATCTCAAATCCATGGAAAGCCATATGAGAATACCTCTTGCAATACAAGTATTAAATGCCCTTGAGATGCCGTTACATAGGAGAGTGAGGAGGTTAGAGACAAGGAATTATATCTCCATTTACCAAGAAGATGAGAGATAAATTAATATGGTATTGGGCTTGCAAAGTTGGATTTTCATATACTGCAATTGATTGATAAAGAAGTTTGGAGCACCTCTATGGCTACATCTCAACATATATTTGCTCATAAATGTATGGAAACCTAGAACTAAATGATTGTCAGTTGTTGATAAACTTGCATGTATTCCGCATATATATGAAATTAGCTTGCATTTGCGAGTACATAGATACACATCATATATTCTAGTGATTTTGAAATTGTACCAATTCTATGTGTATCCATGTCCAAGTATAAGTTAGATTGGTATCGTGTGTATTAGTTGAAACTAGATAAGTAAATTTTGATTCAATGTATGTGATGACCCAGCCCATTTAAGAGCTGAGTCTAGTCCACTTGACCGGCCTAGAAACACACTAGAGGCCCAACCAAAAAAATAAAAAAAAGATTAATTGAGCACGTGCGCCGCATATGCTGGTGGGAGAGGTAAACTCCCATCGAGAGTCACCTTCCTCTCCAATTCTTCTTGTGGGAATCCAAGTCCTAGGACTCCGATGCCTCTGCCATTTTGTTTATGGACATCACATCGCCCCTTTAGATCCCACGCCGAAGTTCGTTGGATTACTTTTACCACCACCACAACCAAACATCACCAAAGCAAGATAATATCTTCCATTAGTCAATCATCTTCTACTTCTTCCAAAGCTACTAGATTGTGGAACCAACCAAGCACCTCCTTCTGCAAGCTGTTATCACCATCACCGGCCATCATTCATAGTAGCCCAGCCATCGATCCTCCACCTGGCACCCACCATCAAGCCCAGAGGCCCATCCTCTGTTCAAGAGAGGGACTAGCTTGAGCTCCCTTGTTTTGCCAAAGAAAGCAAGAAAAGAAAGGAGAAGAACCGAAAAAAAGAGAGAATTTTCACGCATTAGTGACTTAAGCCATATGCTAAGTTAAGTTTCACATGTTTTATTAAGAATATTGTAGTTCGAAAATGTAAACTCTTTAATTTATTTATTTATTAAGCAACTCAAGCGCCAGGCAATAAGACATCACAAATGCAACTTAATTCTCAATAAAAATGTATGGTTCTATTATTTAATCTTCTTGACTATGGAAACAACTTTGTAAAAATATTATGGACTTTTCTTCAGAATTGCACATTAATCTTGCATACTTTTCTCTTCGATCATACCAACATGAGCTGGCACAGTTAATTTTGTGACACAACAACGCTTCATGATAAAGTCATGAATAGTAATCTAGTTACTAGAAGAATTACACTCAGTTGATTTAATCACCAATGAATAGCCTGGAGAATCATCCAGCTACTAAATTAATGATTAAGCAACTCAAGCAATGAGCAATAATAAATTGCAAATGCAAACAAAGGTGTGGGATTCATCATGATATTCCTGAAGACCAATTCGTTACTTTTATTACTGAGGAGCAGAACTGATGAGAAAGTGCCCTGGCAGAGATCATGGTAGGAAAAAAAAGAAGAAAAGATCTTTCAACAAGCTACTTGATAGATATTATAAATACAATGACGGTGCAACTTGACTAGATGAATGTCACAAATGCACCCCACTTGATATATATTACAAGAAGTAGTAAAACCACTCACGTATGAGGGCGAATTAACAGCTGCAGCAATTGGAGGATGATTATCTTGTGGTCCACAATGCAGAAGTTGTTTCTCCAAGCTTTGCCTCATCTTCATTTCCTAAAGTTGATGGGACATGTTGTCTTATCTTAAAATAATGATGAATTAGACTTGGTTTTTTTTTTTTTCTTTCTCAGAAAAGCAAAGCCACCATCCAGCACCGTGAACAAATAGAAGCGTCACGTAAATTATTATAATGACGTTATTGGCTTTTCTCGCTAATGGTACTTGTCATTTGCGAACTCCATGCCAGCATGAGCATGATGCGAGATGGGTAGGTGCCGCTAAAAATTATCATATATACCTTCCCTTGCTTAATGCATGTCACACCTTTAATCGAGATCTTCATTTCTTAAAGTTCTTTTCTATAAAGGAAGACGGAGGCTAACAGATGTACGCGCCATTCTTCGTTGTGATGCAGATGGAACCATTCGCTTCTTTGCAGACTGGGTGATTACTTCATTCAGAATTATTCATTACCTCTGTAATGCCCCAGCCCAAGAGAGACCCCAAATTATATACGCACAATTTTAAAGCAGACTTGAAATTTAAAAAAATAATAATAGTATAGCACGTGAACTGGAAATTCAGTGGAAACCGGGCACGAAAGGAACTCCCGAAGATTTCTTTTCCTTCTCCGATTAGAAGTCCCAAAATCACTCCAAAATCCGAGTAAAAATCAAACTAAACTGTTTAAAGGCCCTCAAACCTTTTGATTCATCATCACCGAAAAATCACCAAAGATCGCGGTTCTTTCTCCCTGATTTCTTTTTGAAGTACCTTCAGTTTTAAGTTGATTTGGCCATCGGAAATCAGATCAATGCTCTTCAAAATCAGGTAAAACCCATCAATCTTTGACTTCTTTCTTCCCTTCTTCTGGATTCCCTAAATCTCGGATTCTGACCGGTGAACTGCCGGATTTTGGAAAAAATGGCAGTCAGATTGATTTCCCCTGTTTTTCCACATCTTATTCTTGATTTTTCCGGCGGGATTTTGCCACCGCCAGTCGCCAGATCTATGTCTCCGGTCACTGCCGTAGCATCTCCCTCCGGCCACGAGCATCACCGACAGGGAGGAGGGCCTCCCTTGCCTCGGGAACGAGGGGAAAAGAGTCCCCTGTTCCGTGAAGAAAGAGAGGACGCACAAGTCCTCTGTTTCCCACGAAGGAAAAAAAAGGAAAAGAAAAGAAAAGGGAAAGGAAAGAAAAAAAAATTCTCTCTCTTCTCCCTCTTCCTTCAGTCCGAACCCTTGCTTTCTCTCTCTAAAATATTGGACTTTCTCTCTCTAAAATTTTCTCTCTAGACTAATGCTCTCTCTTGATGGATTTTTCTTTCTCGAAGTTATCTTTCTAAGATTAGCCGGTGAAGGACTTCTTTTTTTGACAATTTTGATCGAGTTTAGTGAAGAGTCCGATCCTAAGTGAAATTTTGATTTTATATTTGTTTAGATCTAATTTTGAATTAGAATTAATGTAAGAATATAATTTTGAATAATAGGCCCTGAAGAATCTCCTAAAGGTTAATCAATCTGTTCGCTCAGTGATCTGTGAAAGGTATATAATGATTCATCTTCTCAAGATACTTCATATTTATTTTGAAAGCAAATATAATTATTCTTAGAATTATGTATGATTTATGAAATTATGTTTTAAATGAAAAGTGATTCTAAAACACTATGGTTTATTGATTATACACATGTTCAGAAGAAATTATGATATGTTATGATACAAAAGTGTTTTGATATAGATCGGATTTATGCTCTCAACCTAACTATGTTTCAGTGGGCCCCGTCAATGAGGATTTATACGTTGGTACTCAGTAGATTCTGTCAGTGGGGGTTGTGCACTGGTATTTAGTGGACCCTACCAATGGAGGTTGTGCGTTGGTATTCAGTGGACCCTGTCAGTGGGGGTTAAGCACTGGTATTCAGTGGATCCCACCAATGGGGGTTAAATATTCATCATAGTCGAGGCTTGTTGAGTTACGAGTGTTTTAATTCGAATCGGATTTATGATTATATTATATGTGAATATTTGAAAAATTAGATTTGCATTGAATTAGCATGAAATATTTTATGTTTATTGATAGTATTGTTCTTGAATATTATATAATATCTGAAATGTCTAGTTGAGATATTTGTTACTTACTGGACTGTCTAGCTCATTACCTCTTTTTTATTTTTTTCAGATTTAGATAATTAATTACAAATGTGGGTAATAATATTGGGACAGAGCTTTTAGAGGTGAGATTTAGCATTGTCAACTTTATTGAACTTAGATCTATTATTTATTTTATTCTGCTGTGATGCATTGATATTGTGATGAGATGCCTTGCATGCTTATGGAAAGAGTTCTTCAAAAGTATGCGGTAGTTGCCATGACCTCTGACTCACGATCTTGGATCGGAGGCGTGATAATTAATATGGTATCAGAGCATAAGTAAGCAAATTATGACATCTAGAATCAATTATGAGTATAGGTGGGTAGACGTTAGGGATATTGGGATGATAACTTATATTGATTGTGATAATTTAGAAATTTATATTTGACACAAATGCATTGATAAATTTGAATCAGAGTATGCAATAGAAGCATAATAGTCTGAATTATTTTCAAACTGATCAGAACAATAGCTTGAATTGAAAGATATTATGATAAAAAATTTGATTTAAAATTAGGGAATGATTATGATTTGAGGTAAAGTAACCCAGAATTTTCAATGACCTAAGTCAGAAAATTTTAAGGACGAAATTTTTTTAGGAGAGGAGAATGTAATGCCCCAGCCCAAAAGAGACCCCAAATTATATACACATAATTTTTAAAGCAGACTTGAAAATTAAAAAAATAATAAGATAGCACGTGCATCGAAAATTCAGTGGGAAACCGGGCACGGAAGGAACTCCAGAAGATTTCTTTTCCTTCTCCGATTAGAAGTCCCAAAATCACTCCAAAATTTGAGTAAAAATCAAACTAAAACTCTTCCCTTTGTTATCTATTTAAAGGCCCTCAAACCTTTTAATTCATCATCACCGAAAAATCACCAAAGATCGCTGTTCTTTCTCCCTAATTTTTTTTGAAGTACCTTCAGTTTGAAGTTGATTAGGCCATTGGAAATTAGATCAATGCTCTTCAAAATCAGGTAAGAACCCATCAATCTTTGACTTGCTCTCTTCCCCTTCTTTTGGATTCCATAAATCTCAAATTCTGACCGACGAACTGCTGGATTTTGGAAAAAAAATGGCAGTCAGATTGATTTCCCTTATTTTTCCACATCTTATTCTTGATTTTTCTGACGAGATTTTGCCACCGCCAGTCGTCGGATCTATGTCGTTGGTCACTGCCGTAGCCTTTCCCTCCGGCCATGAGCATCACCGATAGGGAGGAGGGCCTCCCTTGCCTCGGGAATGAGGGGACAAAGAGTCCCCTATTCTGTGAAGAAAGAGAGGACACACAAGTCCTCTGTTTCTCGTGAAGGAAAA
>KE512410.1:3178-14289 GCA_000441515.1 Elaeis oleifera | reverse complement strand
ATCTTGGGATTCTCTGTATTTTAAAATAAATTTTGATTTATTTTAGTCTTCCGCTGCATGATCTTGAAAAGTTTCAAGATCTAACCCTGAAACCCTAGATCTGGTTCCTTCACATTTTCCTTTGCTTCAGCCTTCTTTGGAATGTCCTTCTTTGGCTTGTTCTTTTCTTTACTTTTTAGTAAATTTTATCTTTTTCTTCTAACTAAACTTTATCTTGGAAGAAGTCCGCTCCACAGAAAGAATAATGCCCCTTGAACTCTTCATGGTTCCTTCCGTAGTGACCAACATGTTGACCAATTCGGATATGGTGCAATCGAGTTTGTTCATATGAAAATTTATAATAAATTGACTAGATGAACTTGTAAAGGATTGAAGGATCAAATCCACCTATAATTTTTTTGCATATTAAGCCCAAGCTTCCCAAGCTCCTCAATATCCTTGATTACTGTCATACGTGCTCATGGATTGACTACCCTTCGTGTATCTTCAAATTGAAGAGACTTTTGGACACTTCGAAGCATACTGTATGGCTTTGCTCACCATACAACTCTTGTAGGTGAGTGATCGAAGCCCTGACAGTAGGCATATGCTCATGCTGACTCTACAACTCATTTGACATAGATGTTAGCACATAGCACTTGATCCGACTGTCTTCATCCGTTCATTTTTCATAAATAGCTCTTTGCTCAGTAATAGGATGGTTTGGTAACACTAGGGGTTTTTGATCGAGTATATGACCTAATTTTCAGAAGTTAGAATAATCCTGAGATTTTTAAGCCAGTCTTTATAGTTTGTTCCTGTCAAGGTTTGAGGTTGACATTGTTTAATTGCGAGAGTAGAGATTCAAGTTAGATTTTTATACTTTTAAAGTTATATTTACTTCTAGAGACTTTAAGATACAAACAATGACTTTCACTAATTTTTTGGATTCCTCCACTCTTCGAGTGGGAAACGAAAATCCTAATGCGACAAATAGATTTCTAGTGGATGCTGTGGTCCCACCGATGTCATGTACCTCACCTAACAGTTATTGGTAACATGCACACCGATGCGTGGATAACCTTTTACCCTGATGCTTCTCTAAGCATGTTGCAGCAACTTGATTTCTAAGTTATGTGGGCTCACCTAATAGTTATTGACCACACTCCTTAGTTAAGCCCAGCCCACTGTTCACAAGTAGGTGCAAAGGCCATCATTGGGTCCCTCACCTAACAGTTATTGGCCCCAATCTCATCCTTACCCTGAAGCAACTCTTTGCTAATAAAGTTTGCATGTTTCTAATGCAACTGAACTACTGTAACCAGCCGAAAACAATCAACACCAGTAGCACACCCGCACATCTACAATGGTGGAAGGCCTATGGAATTAATATTTATGGAGAGGTTTAGGTTTAGGTCTCATCTAATCAGTCATCATATGGCTGATCTAATTGGCATGGACTAAACCAAATACCAAGCAATCTTATTCAAGAATCAATCTTTCAAATTGACTAGGTAAGTGGAGATCGGTGGGGTCCCCCCAACGCTTTCTTAGACACCAATAAATTGACCAGATCAGCTAATAGAATCAATTAAATAATCATCTCTTAATTACTTATCTTAGATACCAATAGGTCAATTGGTCCAAATAGGTTAGCTTAAGTGAATCATGCTCAAGCCATCGAGCCGATTTAGATCTTTCGGTTAATCGATTCTACATATAAGATTCAATTGATTTGATCAACAATAATTGTATGATCGTATAACTTAATTGATCTAATTCTAATCAATACTTGACTCAATTTGATCAATTACTTAATCGAATTAAACCTATTACATTCAAATCAAAAAATTTCAGATGCAATCTAATTGTATGACCTAATTTTGATTTTTTCATAACCAAAACCTCATGCATAAATTTTAGATTCCAAATTAAATTTTAGATCTAAATTTTTTATATGAAAGATAAGTTTTAAATCATAAAACTAATTTTGGATTTAACATACAAATATATATCTTATATATATATATATAAATTCAGATCTAAACTAAAATTCAGATCATAACATGATATCATATATATCATATATAAATCATAAATAATATTAAAATAATTTTTGATCTAAATATACAACTATATATATCATATATGAATCATGAATTAGGTCAAATAAAATTTCAAATTTATACATCCATCTACATATCATATGATTATGAACTAGAAACTATTTTAGAATAAAATTTAGATTTATGCATGCTTTCACATATCAACTATATATTTTAAATTAAATTTAAATAAATTTAAATTTAAAAATTCATCTATAAATCTCATATATCAAGAAAAAAATTAGATTTTGAAACTCTTTTCAAAAAATATATATCAATTTCATGCATATGAAACTCATGGCTCTGATACCACTATTGTGACTTCAATGTTAGGGCATGCATGTATGTTTCAAATTTAATTTTTAAATATCATAGTGAAATATAAGATTAAAATATTTTTTGATCTATATCATGCATGCATAAAACATAAACCACTAGGATCTACTTCGTATGCTGAAATTGAATATATGCTAAAATTGAATATGTGATTGAATCACATACCTATTTCGTAATTTTTTTTCTTCAAATCTGGATCTGAAAGAGAAGAGACTCTCTTTTAGCCATAGAAGTACTCGATCTCTATAGGTATCTATTTAGGATCATCCTAGAATAATCTTCTTTGATATTAATTTTTTCTCTAAGAAAATCAGCCTGCAAATCTGAACAAAGTCTGAATCGTGATCTACTCTTTGATTCTTTCCTTGATCTTCTTCTTGTCTTTTTCTCTTACTTTTCTTCCCTAGATTATGAAGCAACCAGAGACTAAAAATCAGCAAGGAATATGGGATGCCCAAACACTTTTGGGCATTGAAGATGGAGGACGCCAATGTATGGGTGTTGGATCTCCTAGGAGAAGAGAGGGAGAAGAGAAGAGAGGCATGGGCTCTTCAAAAGGGGGTGTGGGGCTGCTAGTTGAACTACCTAGAGACCTTAGAAAAGGCCCCTTTAAATAGGAATAAGGTTTGAATTCTATTCAAAACCAAACAACTACTTAATACAACTCCTACTTGCATTAGAAATCCTTATTCTTTAGTTATTTGACTCCCTTTAGGATATCCCTTAGGCGCCAACTATTGGAGCTTTTGCACCCACAAAAACACACCCAACAAGGCACCCATGGGATGCCTCATACTGGATTCACACATCTTCTAATGGGTGGACATGCCGAACTTGATCAAATCAAGTGATGCCCAACCAAAACTATCAAAGAATTAATTGACTCGAACCCTTTTATTTGATTCAAAACCTTAGGCACCCAACAATTGGAGCCCAATGAATCTCATTCATTTAGGTTACAAGCAAGTAATTAAATTTAAATTAAATTTATCAAATAAGAAATCCAAATGTAAAGAAAAATTAGGTCCAACCATGTGCTAGCAAGGTTACCCTGAACCCAATAAGATTTCTTTAAACTCAATTAAGACTTCATAAGTCTAATCTCTTTGTTGTGTGACCCCATAGGTTATATTCTATCTGATAGTGAGATATACAATGATCTCTGTTCTCTATCATTATATCATTGAACCTCTTTTCAATAGGTCGAAATAATTTCACTCTAACTCATCAAGGATTGTTGATCCTGAGCAATCCTAATGAGCTCTCACAATCCACCAGTGACACCTAGCAGTATGTAATGGCAACCCAATAGAACTGAAAAAGAACCTCAAAGTATAGTTCATGTGTGATTCAGTCTCTCTATCGTGAGTCCCGACTAGATGACATGTCATAGATAAATCGTCAAACCTTATCATTAGTCATACGATAGATTTGATCAGCCCAAGTTCAATTATGATCCTTATGAAAACTTTTTTTCAACATTCATACTATTGTAGCCACAGACTCTCGGACTTAGCCTCTCAAATCTCATAGGACTACTTCTTTCTATCAAGATTGATAGATTTATTTTGATGCGTACTCTACTCCTACAGTGAATCAATTGTTGCCAACATCCACTACAAGAGCTCATTGAGGCCATGTTTATATATCAGTGAAACTTTAGTAACCTCACTATGAGTAGTCGTACCATATAGGTCAAAGGACCATTCGTACAACTACAGCATTGAGACAATCACTGATAATCGAGTAGAAATCCAAGTGATCTCTTATATGGTCACACTCCGTACTGGTTATTCTTTAACAACTATCTGCACTTATCACTCAGTGTCTCTACACTATAGACTAGAGACTCATCTATCTCGAAGAAAGTAATCTATGCATTGGTCTATCCAGATCAATCACCATCCTCATGATAATACTATGATCGAAAGTATTTAGAATTAAATACATGTCTCTAATTTTTAACACTTTGAGAATATGTATCAAAATGTTAATTCTATAGATGATTCAAGGACACATCATGCTTGAATGAAATTAACTTACCTTTATTCATCAAATCAGTGTATTAAGCACAAAATTATGTCCTAGCTTTATTATAATGTGTCAGCCATATTGGCTTCTAGGACATACATCTAACAAGAATGTGAGTGTTTTATCATGAAAATAGTTTCTCAGATAGTTGGGCGAGAACAGAGGAAGGGGTGGGTTTTGTGCACGAGAAACAGAGGAAGTGTTCTTCCTTTTTGGGCATGAGGTCTAGGGTGGGTCTAGGGTTTTGGCTCTAGTCTTTTGTATGAGGAAAATACAAGAGTGTGGTGTTTCAATCTCCTTTACCATCACCTCCTCATAAAGCTTCACCTTCTGATCTGAAAGTATCTAGGTGATCTGAAGAATTGAGCTCGAATCAGCCATCCAGAGCCTTCAATGCGAGCTAGCACTCTTGGGAAGGATTGTCTATTCAAGACTTCGAGTGGATGATCTTAGAGGCCAGATGATCTATACGGCTACTCGATATCAAGAAAAGCCTCATACCATGCCTATCAATAGTAAAGATCATCGACCCATGATAAGGTAATGAGTTCTAAATTCAATCGATGAGATCTAAAGGTTAGATCTGATTCAGGGCATCGATATGATCGGTGCAGTATTTTTTTTATATCAATTTTTTTTATATAATATTTTATATCATAGATTCTTAGAATGGTAGTTTAGATCAGATCTAAAGTATGTGTAGAAGATTGAATTATTTTATTTACTATTTTTGCTATAAAATTTTAAAAATGCATGCTTTGAACTATCTATTTTTTCTTCACTGATCTCATAAGCCACTTGTGTAAGACACTAATATAAGGACTTGGGTGCTCATTAGAGAATGAGTTCGCTAAATTGATCTGATTTAAGAAATATCTTATGAAATTTACTTACCTGTCAGAAGATATTTTTTTATAGTGGGAGTTGTGCATATAATCTTTTGACTTGAGACTACCACAGAATCTTGTATACATAAATCCATATTTTGGTTCATACTCATTATTGACTTAGTCATGTATGGGATGTTCTGAATATGATGGATTATACATGAAGGTTGTAAGTAGCTCAACATAGAATCAATCATTCCTGATAAGGGGAGATCGCATCCTACTTGCTCAAATCATATGATGATTGAAGAAGACTTTTTGATCAAAGCAGAATCATATGATTCAAGAAGACTTTGGTCAAAGCAGAATAAAATTAAAAAAAATTAATACTTCATTAATCAAATTGTTATAATAAGATTAAGAGAGATATGAATATAATATTAGGTTTGACATAATTCTATATCCATAATCATATTCAGGATGCAGTGAAATTACAGGATTGAATTGCATGATAACTTACCACTGAATGGTATTTTTGATATTTCTATCAAAATTTGTTATTTTTCAGATAGACATAATACATTGCTAGATATCAATTTATTTATGAGTTTGATCAAATTAAAGAGTTTAATTCGATCGTCAATTAGAAAGAGTTCTAATTATTGAACTCGGGTTAGCTCGATTGGACCTAAATTGGTTAGATTGGATTCTAATCAAATTAGGTCAAGTTGCACTCGGACCTACTATTGGCTAGATGTGGAACCCAATAGGTCATACACAAAATAAATTGATCAAAAGTTTAATTGGATTAGATCATGTTTGCAGGATGAATATGTTAGCACATGTTGCAAACCCTAACTCCTAGTTTCGAATCAAATTCAAAATTGATTCCAGATTGGGCTAATTAAATTCAATTAAACTCAAATTTGATTTGGGCCTAACTTAGGCTAACCTTTTGCTAATTGAGTCAATATTGTTGGCACATACTTTCTAGCTTCCATGTCCTAGACAATTTTATCTATTGCATGGAGAGTTTCAAGTGTATACAGATTTGAGATTGGCTTCCCATGAGATGGGATGCCCCTTCCTAATATTTATCCACTTTGGTTCACACTAAAATACTTGGGGCATGAGATGTTTGGTCAGCCATCTGATGAATGGTTAAGTAGACAAAGATAAGAATCAAATTTGAATTTTGTTCAAATCCTAGCTGCACCCTAATCATGTGCCACATAGAGTCCAATTTGTTATGGTCTCTTAAATTTGTGACATGCCAATCTAATCTCTGATTTTTTCCCATGCCTAAACCAGATTGGTGCCTCCAATATGGCCCTTGGATGGGTTTTGTGCATGGATCAAGGATGGAGAAAATGGATGCTCCGTAGAAAGCTTCGTGATCTTCCAAAAAACATTGATGAATTAATTCCGAAGAGTCCTTCTGCACGAAGTGATTCTTGAAAATAATTTTGATATTTTCATGTGTCGTAGATGCTTGGATCAGCATGAGATGCTTGGACTGACATGAGATGGGCGTGAGATATTGCATGGAAGGGTGTGAGTTGAGTGGATAAGCATCTGGTCACTAACTATAAATAGGGATGCACATCGGAGTATTCCATTCATCCGAAAGCTCTTATCCTTTCTTTCTTACATAGTCTCCTAGGTGTCTAAATTTTCTCTTTCTTTCTTGTGAAGACCAAGTCTAGATTAGGACAAAGGGTCTATTTAGGATAAGGGCTTAAGAAGAGAAAAAGAAAGGCAAGAAGAACAGAAAGGAGCAAAAGAGAAGGCTAGAGAGAGAGGAAGGAAGTCCAATGGTAGTGCTGCCCGAAGAAGTTCTTGGAGTCAGTGTCTTGATCAAGGTTCTGTATAGATCAACAATGAAGGGCGAACGCTCAGGCACCTAGTGGAATGATCGAATACCGGCTCCTTCCTATCTACAACAGCCTAAGGTATGATATCTATCATCACCATGTTTGTAGTTTATATGATTGAATGTCATCAAGGGGTTCCTGGGTTTAGGTTTGAATAATTTAGGATTTCATCATGCTAAAAAAAAATATTTTTGAATCCATTATGCTTACGCAGTGTATGTTATTATTGAATCCTATTGTGGTATCAAAGCATGACCTTGTTTGGCCCAATCATACGTTTATATAAATGCTTATAGTGTCAAATTATAGCATGCTATGAATTATGCTATAATCATGTTTATGATTATGTTTTCATATGATGATTATTGGAAATTATGTTCAAAGCCAATCATCAGCATATTGACGGTTGTGCTAATCATTATAATTATATATAAATTATTAAATAATAAATATTATTTGATTTTTTATCACTCTATGAACTCTTATTTTGTGATGAAGTCCTTAAGACTAGTTGAATCGATATAGGAAGATATATCATTTAGTCTTTAAATCCTAGTTCACGACCAAATGATATACTATTATTAGGATGATAGCTATATCAAGTATAGATCGTTGTATGCTATGTGTGTTGGTTGTCCTCTTAACCAAGAAGTGTGAAGATACTGGCATGACATGTAAGTAAGACGTAGGAGTATATCTTACTGAATGTGACCAATTGCTGAACACACCGCTATCAAGAGTAGCCCGCGAAGGATATGGGTATAAGTGCCCTTCGATCAGAGACTACTATGGTGACTTGCAAGCAACTCAGTATGCTTTGGTGCCGGACTATCTAAATTTTAATTCAGTGATGAAATATTTTGGGCATAGTCAAGTACTTTCAAAGTCGGTGTGTGAGTCAAGATAGAATTGACCTCTCCGAATAAGTAAGAGTTAATCTATCAGTATGTTTCAATTCAGTAAAATCTCGATCGACATAATCCATGAGATAGATTTAAAAATTAAATACAATATGGATGACCATATCAGGATTAACAGTTAAACCCTAGGTCACTTTGAGCATTTGGATCACAAGAATGATTTATATGGTAACCATATGCCAACAGGTTCTTGAATATAGCTTTGCAATCTTTCGATCTATCCAGATGTCGGGTACCATTGCTAGATGGTCACTTTGATTGGTATAAGAAGATTATTCCTATATGATCAGCTTAGGTTTGAACCTATGGGATCACACTTAAAAAAAATTCTGACTGATCATATGGTAAATCGATGATTAAGAATCATTCTAGGGTATAATTGTCGATTCGATTGATAATTAATCCTGTGTAAGAGTTGTAATAAATTAATTCACTAATTATTGATGAATTGTAAGAGAATTAATTAGAGATTAGATTATTAATTAGCTCAATTTGATTGAGTATTGAGGTTTGGATCAAATCTAATTGAATTAGATTCAATTTGGCTTGATCCAATTAGGTTATAAGATGACCTAACCGCTAAGGGTATTCGATTCTTGATTTGATCAAAATTTGAGCTCGATTAATTTTTAATTTAATTAAAATTTAATTGAGACTATTTGATATCTAATTAGATTAGGTTTAGTGATCCAATTGGGTGTAACCTAATTTGATTGTGTTAAAAACCTAATTGGATGAGAAATTGAATTCACAATTCAAATAGAGCATCCCCTGCGCCTCCTTTCTCTATGCCCACCTTTTCTTCATACAAGAATATTTTTGCATGAATTTTTTCTCACACCTAGAAGAGATTAACACCCACTTCTAATCCTTTTTGATTTTGGATGAGGTTGGTTTAATTTTGAGTTCAAAAAGTTTGAACTTGAATGAGAAGTTAGATTTCAAACAAGTTGGACTCTTCCCCATGCCGACTTCTCTTCCCCTTGCACGAGAAATTTTTTGTGTGATATTTTTCCATGCCAATCTGAGGTTTCTCACCTCTCTTTTGCACCCTTAATGGATAAGGATCAATTGGTTAAGTTTCAAATTCGAATTGGTTTGAATTTGAACTATGCTTAACCACTTCATCCTTATCCCTTTCCTCTCCATGCCATCTTTAAAAATTCTTCTCATTTTGTGTGACAAAGTGGTTGACTTTTACCATGAAAATAATCTTTTGAGATAGAGGGGGCATGAAATAGAGATGGGCGGGGTTCTGTGTGTGAGAAATAGAGGAAGTGATCTTCCTCTTGGGCGTGAGGTCTAGGTGGGTTCTAGGGTTTTTCAGCTCTAGTTTTTATGGGAGAAAATATAAGAGAGTCTTGTTCTAATCTCCCACACCACCACCTCCTCATAAAGCTCTATCTTGTGATTCGAAAGAGTCTAGGTGAATGAATCAGCCATTCAGCACCTTCGATGCAAGCTAGCACTCCTGAGAAGGATGATCTGTTCAGGACTTCGAGTGGACAATCAGTAGAGGCCGGACGATCTATGTAGCTACTCGGCATCAGGAAGAACCTCATACCATACCTATCAGTAGTAGTGATCATTGACCCGTGCAAAGATAATGAGTTCTGAACTGAATTAATAAGATTTATGTTGGAATTTGAGGTTTGGGGCATGCATGTGTGTTTCAAAACTTTATTTTCTAAACACCGTAGTGGAATACAAGATTAAAATACTTTTAATCTGAATCATGCATACATAAAAATATAAAACCATAAGGATTTAGTTATTTGCTAAAATTGACATATGTTGAAATTCAGATTGTGATCAATTCATAAACTTGTTTCGCAATCCCTTTCTTCTAATTTGGATCTGGAAGAAAAGAAGTTTTCTTCTAGCCGCACAAGTATCCGGTCTCTACAGATATCCACTCAGGATCAACTTGAAACAGTCCTCTAAAATTTAAATTATCTTCTCTAAAAAAATTCAGCTTACTAAATCTGAACGAAGCCTGAATCGCGATCAACACTTGATCTCTTTCTTCGATCTTCTTCTTCTCCTCTTCTCTAGCCTTTCTCCCTTGCTATATACTGCTGCTACAACCTTGAAATCAGCAAGGAAGAGGATGTCCAACACCTTGGACATGGGAGACTTGGGATGTCCCAAAGGTTGGGCATGTGTTTGGGATGCCCAAGGGAGGAGAGAAAGGGAGAGGCAGAGAGGGCGTGGGGAGACCTTCTAGGCATGAGGGGTTGCTGGTTTGAATGCTCTAGAGATCTTAGGAGGGGTCCTTTTAAATAGGCATGAGGATTAAATCCTATTCAATCTCTTAATACAAGTCCTACTTGCATTGGATTTCTTAATAACTTAAATTATTTAACTTACATTAGGAATGCTATTAGGTGCCAACTCTTGGAGCCCTTGCACCGAATTAAACATACCCTCTTTTGCACCGAAGGGATGCCCCATATTAGATCAATAGGCCCTCTAATCATAGGACATACCTAACTTGATCAAATCAAGGTGGTGCCCCATAATAACTATCAAAAGAATTAATTAGGAACTTGCACCCTAATTTAATTGATCCATAACCTTAGATACCTAATAATTGGAGTTTCATGAATCTAATTCATGTAGGTTATTAGTAGGTAATTAAGTTTGAATTATCTTATTAAATAAAAAATCTAAATAGAAAGAGAAATTAGGTCCAACCATGTGCTAGCAAGGTTACCTGAACCCAATCGGATTTTTCTAAACCCAGTTGACACTTCATAAGCTCAATTACTAATTCAGACCTAATCTTTTTATTGTGTGATTTCATAGGTTCAATTCTATCAGGTAGTGAGATATACAACGATCTCTATCAAAGTATCATTAAAACTCTTTTCAATGAGTCAGAATAATTTTATTCTAACTTATTAAGGATTATCGATCTAGAACAACTCTAATGAGCTCTCACAATCCATCAGTGACATCTAGCAATATGTAGTGGCAACCTACTAGAATTGAAATGAACCTCTAGATGTAGTTAATATGTGTTTCAGTCCCTCTATC
>KE512391.1:3496-14187 GCA_000441515.1 Elaeis oleifera | reverse complement strand
TTTTCATTTGAATTCAAAATTTGATTTGAATTCAAATGTGCAATTACTCATCCTTATCCTCTCACGTGGATTAGATGTTTGACATTGTTTTAAAAGGAGGAAAAGAGTGGGCATGTGCAAGAAAATTTTGGATAGAAAATCTGGGCGTGAGGAATCCTTGTGTGCAAGGGAAGGTCTATATCCTTCCGAGAAAAAAGAAAGAAAAGAAAGAAAAAGTGTGCGTAGGGTTTCAGTGAGTTCTTCAGGGTTTCAGCCTGGAGTTCGAGAAGTGAGAATGTGAGCTACGAGTGTCGTGAGCCCACCAAATTTTAGAGAGATCTTCAACATTCTCTCAAGCAAGTCTGCTGATGATCCAGAGTATCTGAAGAATCGACATACATCGATCGAAGAGTTCGATCAGCATCGACCGTCAAAAAGGCTCTACAACGAGCTAGCACTAGTGAGGAGTCGATCAGACCGGGAGCTTCGTGTGGACGATCCACAGATGTCAGACACATTATGTGGCTATATCGCGATGATCAGACTCTTCTGACGATGATCTGATTGCGGCGATCTACTACCCGCACACAGGTATTGTGTTCTGAACACATTACAGTAAAGTGTTTACTGTTCAAATTCGAATTTCAAATTTAAATGTATGCATGCTATATATCATATTTAGATCCTAGTGTAGGATAAATTTTATTAATTAATTAGATTAATTAATAATTTTCACTGTAAATAGTGATTTGAAAAAATTAAATTACCATTTACCCCTGCACTGAATTTCGCTACAATAACTACACCTAAAAATTCACACTTTCATTCTACTGGGTTGCCACTACATGGTGCTAGGTGTCATTGATGGATTATGAGACTCATCAGACGTTATTTTGATGATCGAAGATCTTTGAGGGATAGAGTTAGAATTATTCCAACCCATCGAAAGGAATTTCGATGATATTATGATGGAGATCATAATATATCTCACTATCAGATAGAATGAAACCTACGGGGTCACACATTAAGAGATTTAATCTTGAATTAACCAATTGGACTTGTGAAGTTCTAATTGGGTTAGGATTTAGTAAAATTCTATTGGATTTAAGAGAACCATGCTAGCACATGGTTAAACCCAATTTTTCTCTGGACTTCGATTCCTTATTAGATAAGGATTGGATCAAGTCCATAGCCTTGAATCTAATATAAATTTATTTTATTTGGATTTAGTTGAGTACTTATTTATAGGTCCAAAAGAATTGGATCAGGCCAATTAGTTGGCAAACAAATCTCCTTATCTTCTTCCTTGATTTTCTTTGTGGCGATGATTAATTGGAAAGAAAGAGGAGGCACATGCCTCCCTTTTGAAAAGACCAAGGGCACATATTCTTGAAGTGGGCAAACGAAGGAAAGAGGGGCCACCCCTTTTTGTTTGGGAATAGAAGGAGAGAGAGAGGGGCCACGCCCCCTCTCTTATGCACTTAAAACCTTAAGGAGGCACCAAGAGTTGGCACCCCAACTACCTGCCTTAAACATTATGTGGCGCCTCCTCATCTTGCCTTATAAGATGAGGGTGCCACATCCACTTGACTTTTGAGGTAAGGGCTTTTCTAATTGAATCTAATTTTTTTGAAAAAAAAATCAGATTAAAAAGCATGTGACCTTATGAGATAAGGACCAACCTTTTTAGCCTGATTGAATAATGATTTGGATTCAAGAAAAGACCTATTTAAGGAGATAATCTCCTTGGGTTTTAGGCAATTGAATTTTTATAATTTTAGATCTCTCTCTCCTTCTCCACACCATCTCCTCTTCTTCCTCTTTTCCAACTTTCAAGTATTGGGCGCCCATCTTCTCACACGCCCAAGGATGAGGTGATTGCTTCTACATCAAGAATGAAGAGAAAGGCTGCTATTCAAGTATTGAGTTCACGGTTAAAGATCAAAGATTAATCAAAGGTTCAAAAGACTGAGATTCTACTTAGAGAAGAAGGATCTACAATGAGAAAAAAGGTTCAAGATTGATCCTGGTGGATACCTGTAGAGGCCGGATACGTGTGCGGCACAAGAACCTTCAGATCCAAGATCATCAGTTGCGATGTATTTCAACCACGTAAGGTATTGAGATCTGATCTTAATTTTAATTTTAATTTTAATTATATGCATATCTTGGATCCAGAGCTCGGGTAGATGTAGATTAGATCTATAGCATATGAGGTTAAAGGATTTAATCTAGATCTATTTTCACTGCTGTTTCAAAATATTTTGAAATCTATACATACTAGTCTATCCAGTTTTCTAACACTTAGTAGATGAGATCATAGAGCTTTTGCTTAATTTCCAACTTGACCTAGGATCAATTCCACTGGGATTGAGAGAAGAAGAAGACTCCTAATTAGAGTCTTTTTTCTTCCACGAGCACATGCCAAGCATATGTAATGTGCAAGATGGGCTTTGATAAAAATTGGGTCTTCACATACTCTCCTCTTAAAATAATTTTGTCTTCGAAATTAACTTGTTTGATGCTCCAACTTTGAAAAAACTCAATCATCGTATCATCCAAATAATCCCCCTTTTAAATTGCCTACTCCATAAGATCTTGGTATAAGAATTGCGTGGCATCTTAAAACTTGACCCTTTCTATTCACAATACATATCAAACTCTCTCTCGATCTCTTTTTCAAAAGAACACTAACAACTCGACCTTAAGTTGGAATGTAATGATTGCTTGCCCATGAAATTAATTGCTTTAGATCAATTCTATACAAAATTCATAATTAATCCAATCTACTCTTTATAGAACTTAAAAAAAAGGCCTAAGCATTGAACACTCATCATAATCTTTAGCCTTCTTTCTTTTCTTATCCTTCCTTATGATTCAACAATTTGACTTTTATCTTAGAAAAATCTTAAGCCCCCATATTCAGATCAAGTAACAACAGCAAAGCTAGAAGAAGGAGATCTGTGCCATAACATTTTAGGTCCAAGCCTAACCAAAAACCATCAATCTGTTAATGCTAACTTTAAGATACCCAAAGTCCTCCTAAGCACCGTCTATTATAGGAGAACCTATCACTGAAAATTGCATGGCCACATCTAGATTACTCAAAGAATCGATAATATTCTTTTTTATCATTAAAATCCCACTCTACTAGGAAATTAACTCAAGTTTTCCACCATAATAATGTTTAGATCAAAGAATAAACATTTGTAATCAGTTTTAGAATAACTTAAACCACCATACTTCTGCTATGCACTTTGATCTAAATTTACCAATGATTCTATGGGTTCTAAAATGATTTCTAACCAAAATAGTTTTCTATGTTAGAACTAAGAAATAAAAATTTCAAAATTTCCAAGCAAATCTGGAATAGAGTCTTTCTATCCTTACAATGCCTTGAGCATATGACATCAAGATTAACCTTGGATCACTTTCCATATTTGAAGCTCTTGCATAATGTTCACCACTCATCTAGAAATCAATAAATCTAGAATTAATCTAAAATGATTAACCCTAGATTTACCTGACAATCAGTTTGATAATTCTCATCTATTTTCTTTAAAGGATTAACTCTAAACTCTAATAAATTATAAGACCTCAAGTCAATATCCCTAAAAGTAGAATCAATTAAGTTATTTCTCGTAGAGCTTCTTTCACCATAATCCTTAGCATCAATCAATAAACCCACCTGAGTTTCATCCCTCAAATGTCAAACTCATATAGGTCTTCAAAACCAATTCCTTCATTAAATTCCACATTAGTAGTGGAAACTCTAGATCAGCTAAAAAATTTAAACTTTGACTTAAATTAACACACCCAACTATCTCCAACAAATATAAGAAAGAGCAAGTAATTCAATCCAAGAATGGTAATACAAATTATCAAAGATTCTACTAAGATGTATATGTCATATCCTCACAATAAAATCTAACCTCCCAATAGAACCAAATATAATTTTTATCTACATGCGAGGTTCATATATGATCCTCTTATGGGTTTAACTCTCGAAGAATATTTCTCTCTCATATGATGCAATTCTTTCTTAGGTCACATTCTGAACAACTTCCTTCTGATAAACCCAAAATTTGCAACCAAATACTTAATAACAAAAATAGAAGGCTATCATGATCCAGACATATATCAACTTAGGGATTTCAAATCACTTAAATGACAATTGCATAAATATATATGACATAATATAACCAACTCAAACAGTATACTAAATTCTATAGTCGACATCTCTTACTCTCATCCCAAGTCAAATCCCACTTATCAAAATCGAAGATATCTTTCACCTCTTTATACTCATTATATGCAAAACTCATGTATAAATTTGTCACAATACTTAAAAAGCTTAAACCTCAAGTCTAAGTCTGTTTCTACTATTTCTATAATGTCTCTAATGATCATAACTAGAAGTTCAAATATCACTTAAGTCACAACCCCCAGTGATCATAATCTTAAGCTCAAATACTACTTAAGCTACAGTCTCCTGTAATCATAATGTAAGCTCTGATTCTACTTTGTCATATCCTAAATCTAGCTACTGGATTGACCACACAACATGGCCACACACTTCCTAGGACAAGATCTTAAAGAATATGTAAGGTCTTAAAATCTGTTACATTCTCAAATTTTTAATGAATAATAATGGTCACAATCAGAATAAATAACAAACTTATATAACTACAAAATTCAATCATTAGAGCAATACCACCAAAGCTCTATCTATTCAATCTTGTCATCTATGATCCCAATGATAGCCAAATACATGTCTTGTAACTCTGAAAAGAAAAGTGAAGAAGAGATTGTAAGCCTTATAGTCCGATAAAATTTTGCATACTAATACTAATATAATAATAATAATAATAAATAAAAATTGATAATGATTGTTATTCATACAAATTTCATGCCACAGGATACCATGATCGTTAAATGTGCATAGTAAATACATCTTTCTGTGCAATAAATTACATCAAATAATTATTTAAATTATTATAAATTGGATTTGATAATATTTAGCTGCTTGGCTCTAGACTACCACAACTATATTTCAAGTCCGTGGTAAGGCAACAACACAGTTGCTAGTCCTATAGACTACCATAACTACATTTTCAGTTTGTGGTGGAGCATCAATTTAGTGGCTAATCCAAGAGATCACAAGTGCTCGACTTTAATTACCACAACTATATTTTCAATCTATAGTAGGATATCAATAAAGTGGCTAATCCAGAGGACCACAGGTGTTCAATCCTAAACTACCACAACTACATTTCCCACTCATGATAGGGTGCCAATATAGTGGTTGGTCCTGTGGACCACCACAACCTTATTTTCAGCTATGGTATGATATCAAAAATATGGCTAGCCCAGAGCACCACAACCCACCATTCATTCACATAATTTGAATTTATGCTTATAAATTAATTATAGTTCAATATCACTCTTTTGCAGAATTCGATGCACACATTCGGTATTATTTGATACATAACTTCATATAAAGTCATACATACTTAACAAATAAGCATATAGTATATAGTTATCAAAAACTACATAGAGAAAAATCACTAATGTAAAAGAATAGTTTTATATAAATAGTTGATTATTATCCAAGAATTCCTACCTTTATGGATGATAAACTTTGGAATAGAATTTATCAGTCTATAACTAGCATGTCCACTCAACGACATAATTCCAATACATCCTTGATCAATCATCAGCACAGAAAAAAGTTATCATTAAATTTTATTTTAAAGCTCTAATATCTAGATTGCTTTTAGTCCCAAATTTCTCAATGCTATCTAATATATGACTAATTAATGAATAAAATTTAGGGACTTACCTTGATTAGGAATTAAAGCATCAATCTCCTTGCTCAACATCTTCTTGTCCACTTTGCATGCCCAAGAACTGATCCCATATTTATGAAATTTATAATAACTAGAATCAATTGCTGAGCAAAATCCAGGACATAACAAACTAAGTGATAGCATCCTAATAACCTAAGTGGTTTGGATCTGGGTAACCAATGGATTATTAAGCAAGTCAAACCAGAGCAAGAAACGCATGATGGGATTATCAAGGATAAGGTTCAAGGATACCAGATGGAAGCCAATAACCATAGACAGTGAGTCTAGAACCTTCTTTCGGGATCAACTTAAGGCTCCCATTAAATCTTCTAAATTTATCTTTTTCTCTAGATCCAAGAAGAGAAAGAATGATAAAGAGAGAAAGGTAAAGATTGAAAGGTAGAGAGAGAGTAGAGAGACAAAAGAGAAGAGAGAGAAGCACAAATCCCACCCTCTCTTCCTCTTCTTCTTTCTTCAAACAAAGGACCGCCCCATTCTTCCCTCTTTCCTTCTCAATATGATAGCAGACAGGCCCGACGATAGTGACCCATAGTGGCGCTCAACGACGGCAGCCATAGCCGATGGTGGTTGGTAAGAAAAAAAAAGGTAAATAGGGGATGCTCTATTTAATCCAAATCAACAACGCATCAGATCAAATCTGAGTGGTAGTGACAGCCCAAAGACCTGAAAAATGGAGGAGAAGGGGTGGAGGTAGTTGCTAGGTCCAATGATACGAAGGGAGAGAATCTGGTGATCTTTTCAGAGGAAATCCAAGGATAAATTCTTAAGAAATACTTGGCATTAGTGGTGATTTCTCATGGTATTCCGACAGTGGAGTCCATAGGAGGAGATGCAAGCCCTTTATAGATGAGATCCTAAGGATTTAGCTTGATTTCTAGCTAATCCTAAGATCCATTCCATCAGGATCAGGAGAAAAGAAGACTCCTATTCGAAGTCTTTTTTCTTTCACAAGCACATGCCAAGCATATGTGCAGGAGATGGGCTTTGATAAAAATTGGATCCTCATAGAGGAAAACTTACAAATCCAAATAATAAAAAAGGCAACATATTTCTACTTAGTGATAGGTCTGTCTTGATATCAAAAGACTTTTATATAGGATGTAGAGTTTGCTATTTTGTTGAAATCAAGGATAAAGTCATTCTTAGCAATTTTATCTAAGGTGTTTGCATTAGACACCTCATCGGTGTGTCTAATATTTTAAAAAAATTCTAAATTCAGAAGATTAGGGTAGTGAATTGACTCGTCTGACAATACTAATGCAAGTAAGGTCATCTTTGCATTATCGAGCAATAGTTCGAAAGTAGCTTCACAATCCATGGTAGCAAGCTATAGTAGAAAGGGTGAAGGAAGTATTTGATTTATAGCCAAATAGTTCTCCATATCGAGGTGTTATCTGAAAAGATTCATCTTGATTCTAAGTTCTTCTAAGATTAGATTACAATGGTTTCCAAGGGACAACTTGTATTATATGGGCATGTGGCCATTACAACATTACATGGTTTCCATATAATAATAAGTCAAGAAAATTTAGGGAAGATGGGAATGGAAAGAGTTATTTAAAAAAATCTTTTAGAATATAGATATTTTGCACAACGTGAGAGTATGCTCAATACATCCCATCACCATTTCTAACCAATGGCTAGTGGGATGCATGAGCTCTATTTATACAATATCTTAGCTCATGATGGCATCTGAGGGACACATGCATTCTCAATCATAAGACAAGGCTAAGATAGGATAATCATGAGGAGCTTTGAGTTAGACACCCTAAACTAGTAATAACTCAAAGGTTTAAGTGTTAATATTATCTTAGAAAGTTGATCGAGTAAGCTTAAAGATCACTTGATATGAGATCTATCACTTCATAAGAAGAGTAAGGAGAGCATTGGCTAGGGTAACTATTAAGAACAAGCTGAATGAAGACCAACTATGATAAGTTTATGGTTGATCATGTATGACAATATATGGAGCCCTTTGTTGGTTTGGCAAATAGTACGAGATTTGGCAATTACATAACATGGATAGTGGAGAATAATTAGCATCATTTATCAGAACTATTAGAAGAGTAAAGGTTAAAAATAGCTTACTAGCATTAAAAATGGGTGGTTGCAATGAGGAGCACATGAGGGACATGGGAGATGACAAGTTGCTCTTTGGCCGGCCTTGGGCATCGGGTGGCCAAAGTACCAATTTCTAGTACCTTAGAGGGAGCAAGCACAACTTTAGTAGCTTATAGGGAGAAGCCATCAACTAAATTCAATAGTCGGAGTACTCTAAAAAGGATTGGATCTCGACTACCTTTGACATCTCCAATCAATTCCAATGGTAAGGGAATGCTCATAAGAGAACATGCTTTGGGACACTTGTAGTAGAAGACTTAGGCAGTGGGAAGGAGTTCAACCAATGGAGTTGGCCCCTTCTTCATAATAGGACAAGATACTTCCTATCAATCAGACTATTAAGTGCAAGTGATCTCCACCAAAACCTCAAGGAGTTGGTCTCTTAAGAGCATCTAATTCACCACCATAAGTGAAGGCTTTTGTAGCAATGGTATAGGGAGATAAGTCCAAAATTTCTAAGTTCCGTACACAGAAACTGTGACTAGAAGGCATTGCAGATGATGCCCACTCATCCATATTCCAATCGATTGTTCCTTAAACTAATATCCCAACATTCGATGGTGATGTTGCTGTACCTAGCAGTACTGAGTCACCAACTATCGATCAATAAATCTCCTTGATTATTTTTGATAATAATGTCGATACTTACTCATTGTATTTTGGTCAACTGCAATGTACTTTAAAAGTTAGTAAAGTAGTACATGTGGATAAGGGTCAGCTAATCAAACCTCCTAGGTTTGATGGCTGCACTTTAGAATTAGGAGAGCCTAGTTATTCTAAATCTGATAGATCTCTAGGCTCTCATGATCAGGAAGGTGGTGATTCACTATGAACCTTATATCCTGGAACTGTATGGTGCCTCAAAACACCCTTTCTTAAATTATGCTATGTTGTTGCTTAGGACCTATAATTTGAAAGTGTGCTATATTTTGGAGACTAGATTATCTGAGGACTCCATACTTATAGTCCAAAGATTGATGGGTTCATTCTAGCAGACTTCTATGATCCTGCTAATGGTCTATTAGGGGTATTCTTGTTATATGGTGAAAGGTGCAGGTTAATTAATCTTTACGTATGCCGACAAGCAAGTGGTTTATATTATTGTCACAACTCCTACTAGTCTATCCTGGATTCTAAGGGTGGTTTATGCCAAATCATGTAGGCTTACATATAGGACAATATGGCAATTAATGAAAGAAGTGCTTGCTTTAAGCCTAGTAGTTTTTTGATAGGTGATTTTAATTGCATCTTGCTTGCAGTAGACAAAAAAGGTAGAAAACCATTCTACATAGACAGGGACATATGGGAATTCAAATCTTTCATTTGGAAGGGAGGTTGGATAGACCTAGGATTCTCTGAACCGTCCTACACTTAGTGTAATAATTAGTCTATGTTAGCTAGAGTTTGGGAAAGGTTGGATAGTGCCTTGGCATCCGAATTATGGCTTACTTATTCTCTGAATCTAGGATTCACAATTTGACATAGTTTGCTTTAGATCACTTCTCGTTACTACTTTCTATCTCATCTCACCATGTAACTAGGCCCAATCCTTTTCAATTTGAAAACTTCAGGTTACTTTACCTTAGGGTTCAAGCTACAGTTAGGCAAGTTTTGTAATATTCAAATCACCTACCTTATAGGGATTGTCTATCATTACTCTTGCATCACACTAAAATTGCAGTCAAATGATGGAATCACTAGCATATAGGAAACATCTTTAAAATAGAGGAGATGCCTTATGAATTGCTGCTTCACTTGCAAACTAAAGAAGTATAGTTGGGTGGTCTCTCACCTATTGAACATTCCTATCTTCTTTAAACACCCCTAGAGTATCATGTTAATCTAAAGTTTCAAAGAATCTTCAGGAGGCAGAAGTCTAAGGTTGCATGGATCAAAGAAGAGGATACAAATTCTTAGGCATAGGAGGAGCAGAATTACAATACTTCAAAGGTAAAATGGCAAGGTGGTAGAGGATGAGGCTGGAATTCATCATATACTCATCATATACTAGCAGAACATTTCAAAGAAAGGTGGACAAAACATCAATCTTCCATCTTGAACTGGTTGCCTCCAATTCTAATAACAATGATGCCAAATCAAAATGAGAATCTTTTATTACCTATTACAAAGGAGTGGATTAGAGTGGCAGTTCATTGTTAGAAAACGCCATCACATAGCGATTCATTATGTATGTAGAAATTTGAAAAATTTTTCAATATGTGATAGAAAGAAATTTCATAAATTTTCAACATTGTTCTAGGACAATCTGTTGGATTCTGGTCATGGAATAAAAATAATTTTAAAATTTAAATAAATATATCAAAAGCTTTAACAATTAAAACCATCGAACCGAAATCCAAACCCTAGAATTACCTTGTAGATGTCGAACAAAATAAAACAAGCATGCAAAGAGATAGCAATTTATACTTCCTCAAAAGAGTGGTACGGTAAGTAGGTGATCTTCATGAAACTCTAAAATAGAAGTTCTCCAATGGTGATCCATATGAAAGTTGGTCAAGGTCCTTCCTAATCGGTGCGCTGTCGCAGTCTTTTCTTCACAATAACACCGTTGGCTTCGAACTCGAAGTATGATCACACTAACATCCAGTCGCCTTCAATTTTGTCACTAAAATTACATCAAAAGAACACTCTTTAGAAGTCTCACAACCTAGAAATTAATTTGGACTCCAACACATGAAAAAATCAAACCCTAGGATCAAC
>KE512373.1:4100-15355 GCA_000441515.1 Elaeis oleifera | reverse complement strand
CCATTTTACCCCTGCACTGAATTTCGCAACACGTGCATGGACTATCCATCATGCACTTTCGCTTTGAAAAGTCTACAGGAGATTTCAAAGTGAGTCGTGTGACTCTACTCACCATACAACTCTTGCAGGTGAGTCAAAATCATTTGGTAGTCCTCATGTCTTCATGTTGACATTGAAGATCATTAGACATGGATGTAAGAATATAGCACCTAGTCCTATTATCTTCATCCATCCACTTGTTAAGTGTATATCGTTGATCAGAGGATGGGTGAGCCGACAACATAGGTATCTCCTGGTTTCCAACATGGGTTAATTTTTTGGAGCTGAAAATGATTCTCAAGTTTCGGAGCCAATCTTTGTAGTTCAATCCAGTCAACCTATTGGTGTCAAGGATTCAGGCTAGAGGATTTGAACTCGATATGGTTAATTAACTGCAAAGAGAAATAATTTTTAATTAGATATTTATACTTGTAAATGTAGAGACTTTAGTAAACAAACAAGGCTCTCACTATTTCTATAAATTTTCACACTCCTCAGATGGAGAAATGAAAATCTATATGCGATCGATTTTTAGTGGGTACTGTGCTCCCACTGATATATGTACATCTCACCTAACAGTTATTGGTGACATATGAACTGATGAGTGGACAACACCTTGTCTATTGCTTCATCGAGCAAGATGTAGCAGGTTCGGTCTCTAAGTCCTGTGGCCTCACCTAACAGTTATTGGTATATTTTTTAGTTAAGTCAAACCCACCATACACCAACGGACGTAAAGCCATCATTGGGTCCCTCACCTAATAGTTATTAGGCCCAACCCCATCTCTACCCCGGGGTATCTAATATCGTAAAGTGGTTGTACTTTTTTGATGCAACTGAATCACTTTGACCAGTCAAGAATGATCAACATCAGCATGGCACCCACATCTCTATAATGGTGAAAGACCTCTAGGCATAATATTTGATTGAGAAGATTTAGGTTTAGATCTCTTCATTAATTAGTCATAATAGTTATGACTTGTAGAATCTGGTGTGGCGCTCTAAAGCCTTAGAGGAACAAAAAGGTCAACAAAAGAAAGAAGCTAGAGAGATGATAGCAGTAGAAGCTTAGTTGACTCACCCTCAGACTCGATTGACTAAGTTAAAGGTGGGTCAACCCAGTCTCAGGATGGATCGACTAAGTTTGAGTAAATCGTTAGATAGAAGTATGGCATATTGGAGTTTTGGCATGGCACGATAACTTAGTCGACCCAGTTTCTAGAGGGGTCGACTTAGTTCAAGTGGGTCGACTTAGTCATGGTCTGGATTGGCTAACTCTGAGAATAGACAGAAAGGTGCATTTTTGAGAGTCTGCAGGTGGCAGCAAACTTAGTCAACTTAGTCCAGGAATGAGTCGACTAAGTGATATATTGAGCTAACTTAGTTTCAGATGAGCCGACCCAATTCGTGGGTTGAAGCTATATGGGGTTTCTATTTTGATTTAGGATCGAATTTGATCCTAGAGACTTTAGGCCTGGGTTTGATAGGTCTAAATGGGGCTAATCATATAATTGGACTAGAATTTAATCCAATGGGGTGTGTGCATGTCAGTCATGGGTGTACATGGGCTCGAAGATTGCATCGCATCGGATTAGTCATTTGAGAGTTTTCTTGAGCATTGGGCTTGACCCTTTTGTATAGTATTTATACAATGTAAAATAGGTCAAAGAGATATGGTGAATAAAATTTTGGCTCTGTATCCCAGTCTCTTGTCTCTCTTCTCTTCCTTTTCTCCTCTTGTATGCCCTAGGGCATCATTAATCTTTTTCTCTCTTATTTTTGATTAATCTCAAACATACCATAGTGGTCCAATTTTTTATAACAATTGGTATCAGAGCTGCTGGTTTGTGGTGAAGGGAGGAATCAAGCTAGAAGGAAGAAGATCTTCGAAGGCTGAAGGTTTTAGCAATCTTCTGTCAAGGTATCTTTCTTGATTCATCTTTGTTGTGCTATGCTTATGGTGTGAATCCAACCATGGGAAGCAACATTAAGGTGAATTTCAAAAAGTTTGATAGAAAGTAGAGCTTCTCAATGTGGAAGGTGAGAGTAAAAGATCTTCTGGTACAGCATGAACTGGATCTGGTGTTGGAGGAAAGGCTAGATGGGATATTGAATAAGGATTGAAAATCCTTGGAGAAATGGGTGTGTGCAGCCATTAGGGGTTGTTTGGCTGACACAGCCCTATATTGGTTATTGGAGGAGAAACCCCAAGGGACTATGGTCAAAATTTCATATCTTGTACATGAAAAAAATATGTGCAATAAACTAATGTTGAAGAAGCGGCTCTATAGTCTTCGAATGCAGAAAGGTGGGGATATAGTCGTTCACATTCAGAGGTTCGACCAGATCTGCAATAAGTTACTGAATGTTGGAGTAAAGTTAGAAGGGGAGCATCGATCTTTGTTGATGCTGTGTTCATTGCCCCAATCCTTCTATCTCTTGGTGACGATCTGCTCTATGGGAAGGAGACTTTGTATTATGAGGACATTGTCTCAGTATGTACTTCTATCCAACAAGTAGAGGGAGAGGTTGACCAAGGAGAATGTTCCCAAGAAGACTTGGTCGTAGGAGAGAGATCAGATAGAGGATGGAATAGAAGCAAGTCTAGGGGACGATCAAAGTCCCAAAAGGGCAAGAAGAAAGTAAAATGTTTCAAGTGCCAGAAGTTCGATCATTTCAAGAGGGACTATCCATAGTGGAAGAAGAAATAGGGAGAAAAGGTAGCTACTGCAACTTCTGATTCACTGAGTATGGTGGCTGATCGTGAGGAGGAGGATGATCTCCTGATTATGTCAGAGGGTCACAGGAGTAGTGCAGAGGTATGGACTCTAGATTTAGCCTATTCTCATCATTATACTCCACATAGGTCTTAGTTTGCCATATACACCAAGACAGATGAGGAAAGTGTGATACTAGGAGATGATCACCCATGCAAGGTTGCTGGGATAGGTATGGTTTGGGTATGGATGATTGATGGGATTGTGCGGACTCTCACAAACGTGAACCACATCCTAGAATTGAAGAAGAACATGGTATCACTTAGTTATTCAGAGAGGAATGGCTACCGTTTCAGCAGTCATACCAGGAGTGGTGTGCTGAATATCTCAAAGGGGGCCATGGTGGTGATGAGGGAAGAAGGTTGGAGAATAATCTTTATAGGTTGGAGGGTTCTATTGTGACCAGAGATTCTGATACAGTAGCTGTGGCACAGGATCAGCAGGACTTGCATCGATTATGGCACTACCGTCTAGGCCACATGAAAGATTGAGGGATGCAGGAGCTGAGTAGGCATGGACTGATTCTAGATATGGAGGGTGGAGTTTTAGAGGTTTATAAGGCATTCCAGATGGTTAAGCAGAAAAGGATTCAGTTGGCCATCAGTACAGCTAGGAGTGCTGCCCCATTGGAGCTTGTGCATACAGATGTGTGAAGACCAGCATATATTTTGGTTAGGAATGGGGCTAGATACTTCTTGACACTAATTGATAATTTCTCGAGAAAGGTTTGGGTTTATTTCTTGAGGAAAAAGTTAGATGTCTTCTCTAAATTCAAGGTGTGGAAGACTGAGGTGGAGGAGCGAGGATGCAGTGTCAAGTGCTTAAGATCAGATAATAATGGAGAGTTCACTAGTAGGGAGTTCCAAGAGTTCTGTGAGGAGTGTGGCATTAAGAGACACTTCATAGTGAAGGAAACTCCATAGTAGAATGGGGTGGCTGAGAGGATAAACAGGACTCTCTTGGAGAAGGTGAGATGCATGAGGCTGCAGGCAGGACTTTCCAAGACATTTTGGATGGATTCGATGGATGCAGTATGCTCTCTAGTAAATCGATCACCTCATATCAGACTAAAAGATGGTATTCCTGAGGAGAAGTGGTCTGAGAAGAAGGTGGAGTTGAACCACCTTAGAGTGTTCAGGTGCACGACCTATGTGCACATGGCTGCTGGTAAGCAGAGCAAGCTGGACACCAAGTTAAGAAAATGGTGTTCTTAGGCTATCTGTGAGGTGTAAAAGGATACAGGCTATGGGATCCCTTGGAGAAGAAGGCCGTCATTAGTAGAGATGGTGTCTTCGATGAGAGCTCAGTCCTTCAAATGCGAGAAGGCATGGAAGTTCAGCAGTAACAGCAGGTGGTCCAGTTGGGTAGTGGAGGACAACTAACCTCTTATTCGATTTTGTCTTTTGTAGGTACATCTGGAGGATATGACAATTAGGTGGAGCACTCCCCAAAAGTGTCTCCACTGATGGAGAGGGAACAGATAGGTGGAGAAAGTCAGGAGGTCCAGTAGGAGGAAGCTGGATCTAGGACAGACATCAGGGTTGCACTGCACAAGCTCAAGAAAAATGTGCGGCAACCAGCATGATATGGCTTCAAGGAGTCTGATCATATGCCCTAGTGACTATGAATGGAGACTTATATACCTATTAGGAGGCAGTGGAGAGCTATGATAGAGATAGGTGGGTTCAGGCTATGTCTGAAGAGATGCAGTCACTCCATAAGAACAGGACTTGACGGTTGGTGGAGCTGCCAGAAGGAAGAGACCCATTGGATGCAAGTGGGTCTTCCAGTGCAAGGAGGGGCCTTTGGAGTAGGAAGATATCTGGTGTAAAGTGAGGCTGGTGGCAATGGAATACTCTCAAAAGAAAGGCATTGACTTCAGTGAGGTATTTCTCCAGTCATCAGACATACGCCAATTCGAGTACTGTTGAGCATAGTTGCTACTCAGGACTTGGAGCTAGAATAGATGGACGTCAAGATGGCATTCGTCCATGAAAATTTGAAGGAGAGCATATATATGGAGCTGCCACAGGGATTCACAGAGTCAAGATCAAAAAAAAAGTGTGTTTGCTATAGAAATCACTGTATGGATTGAAGCAGTCTCCTAGGCAGTGGTACAAGCACTTCAATTCATATGTGAGAAGCATAGGGCTTTCCAAGTATAAGCATGACCAGTGTGTCTATATGAAGACTCTGGAGGATGAGTCTAGATTGTACCTACTCCTATATGTGGATGATATGTTAATAGCTTGTAGGAGTAGGAGTGTGGTGCAGAAACTAAAGGCAGCCCTATCTCGAAAGTTCAAGATGAAGGATTTGGAGCCTGCACGAGAGATACTAGGCATGGAGATCCTTAGGGACAGAGTGAGGAAGCTACTATATTTATCTCAGGGTGGCTACATTTGGAAGGTGCTCGAAAGATTTGAAATGAAGGAGGCGAAGTCGGTGGCACTGCCACTTGTCGGGCACTACAAACTTTTGAAGGCTATGTCACCACAATCTGAGGTGGAGGCTCAAGAAATGAAGAGGGTGTCATATGCCTCTGGAGTTGATTCATTGATGTATGTGATGGTGTGTTGTAGGCTAGATCTTGTCTGTGCAGTGAGTCAAGTCAGCAAGTTCATGGCATGACCTGGCAGGGAGCACTGGAGAGCACTGAAGGAATCTTCAAGTATTTGGTTGGCACTGTTGGAGTCGGTATTTGCCTTGGATAGCAGGAAGGTGCTGTCAAAAATCTCAACTTAACCAAAGGAAATTTGGGGTAGATTGAAGGTTATGTGGATGCTGATTTTGGAGGAGACATGGACACCAGATGGTCTACTACTGGTTTTGTTCTCAGTATGTATGGTGGTCCAGTCTCATAGAGATCATGCTTGCAACCTATCACAGCCTTGTCCACTATCGAGACTGAATACATTGGAGTAATAGAGGTAGCTAAGGAGGTATTGTGGCTGAAGGGATTGTTGTCGGAGATGGGCTTCGCACAGGAGACTATCCGGCTATATTGTGATAGTCAAAGTGCATTGATGCTGGCTCATAATTCTATCTACTATGCTAGGACGAAGCATAGAGACATCAGATACAACAGAATCATGGAGCTTGTGGAAGAGGGTGAAGTAGATCTGGTGAAGGTGCATACTTTAAAGAATCCAACTCATGCACTTACAAAGGTTCTTCCCTGGGATAGTTTTTATAAATATGTGGGATTGATGGGACTGTTAGACAGGAAGGAACTTACTGCAGCTATGAAGCACCAAGGTGGAGATTGTAGAATCTGGTGTGGTGCTCCAATGCCTCAGAGGAACAAAAAGGCCAGAAAAAAAGATGCCAGAGAGATGATAGCAGCAGAAGCTTAGTCGACTCACCCTTAGACTGGGTCGACTAAGTTGAAGGTGGGTCGATCCAGTCTCATGATGGGTTGACTAAGTTTGAAGAATCATCGGACAGAAGCATGGCATATCAGAGTTCTAGAATGGCACGATAACTTAGTCGACCTAGTTTCTGGGTGGGTCGACTTAGTTCAAGTGGATCGACTCAGTCAAGGTCTGGGTCGGCTAACTCTGAGAATAGACAGAAAGGTGCATTTTCGGGAGTCTGCAGGTGGCAGCAGACTTAGTCAACTCAGTCCAGAAATGAATCGACTAAGTGGTATACTGAGCCGACTTAGTTTCAGATGAGCCGACCCAGTTCGCGGACTGAAGCTACATGGAGTTTCTGTTTTGGTTTAGGATCGGGTTTGATCCTAGAGACTTTAGGCCTTGGTCTGATAGGTCTAAAGGAGGCTAATCGTATAATTGGATCGAGATTTAGTCCGGTAGAGTGTGTGCATGTGAGTCATGGGTGTACATAGGCTCGGAGATTGCATCCAATCGGATTAATCATTTGGGAGTGTTCTTGAGCATTGGGCTTGACCCTTTTGTATAGTATTTATACAATGTAAAATAGGTCAAGGAGATATGGTGAATAAAATTTTGGCTCTTTCTCTTAGTCTCTTGTCTCTCTTCTCTTCCTCTTCTCCTCTTGTATGCTATAGGGCATCATTAATCTCCTTCTCCCTTATTTCTGATTAATCTCAGATGTACCACAGCAGTTCAATTTTTCGTAACATGACTAACCTGATGGCATGGGCTAGCTCGAATCAACAAGAAACCTTATATAAAACATAATCTTTCAAAATGGTCAGATAAGTTAAGGTGTGTGGGGTCCCCCCATTGCTTTCCTTAGACACCAACGAATTGGTCAGGTTAGATAATAGAATTAATTAAATAACTATCATTTATGTACTTACTTAAGACATCAAATTGATTGATTAGAATCAATCAGATTAGCCTATTGACCCAGGTTCAATCCACTAAACCTAATTAGGTCTTAAGTTGATCGATAACATATAGCTGTTAATCGATCTGACCAAACTACAGTTAATTAGATTGATCTTGAGCATATTTTGACCTAATCTTAATCAATATTTGATTTGGTTTGATCAACCGCTCAAACTAGACCTAATTAAGCTACCCATACCGTTAACATCATGTTTTATGCAATTGAAATGTGGATCTTAAATTCATAATTTTAGATCTTTAATTTTAGATCTTAATTCTCAATTAAGTATATTATGAACATGAGTTTAGTTAAATATCAAATTAATTTTTAATCTAAACTAATTTGAATTACATCACATACAATTTTGCTGTCAACAGACTTGAGTCGACTCACCCTGAAACTCGGGTTGACTCATCTATGACGAATAGAAACTATAAGCCAATGTATGCAAGATTGAATCGACTCATATGAAATAAGCCGACTCACTAGGGTCTCAAATCAACTCCAACAAGGATAAGTCAACTTTCCAAGAACTCGAGTCGACTCGAACTGAATCCGCATCGACTCGATAAGCAAGCTAGCCATAATTTCAAAGTTTCATGCAAAATAGATCCTAGGATTTCAGATTTAGGGTTTCACAAAATTAAATTTCAGATCATGTGAGAATAAATTATATATCACATATATAATTTTGCAATCTATAATTAATTAAAACACATATCTAATATGCATGCAAACAAAAAACTAGGTCTAAAACCTGTATCATATACATCTAGGATCTTCAGGCTACTAGAAATTTAATCTAACAAATCAAAGTATGTAATCTATTAAATTTTAGATCAAATTATTTTTCATATATTAGATATATGAATAATAAATTAGATCATATATTTATGAAAATCAGATTCTAAACATAAAAATTTTTAGATCAACTAAACTACGATGTTCTATATCATTCTAGGACAACCTTTGAGCATAATAAAGTTATGCCAGAACAATCTTATTTCAGATCGATGTCAAACTCAAAAAATAAATGGATTTAATTTTATAATCAAATTTAGATCTAAATTTATTTAAATATGCTAGAATGACATGGATTGGATACCACTATCAGAAAACAGGCTAATTCACATGCATAGATCGGTACAGTTATGCTAACCAGAGTGGAAGCAGATTTTAAAAATTTAATCTGATCTAAACATGTTGATTCTAAATTATAATCAAGTCTAGAATCATATAACATACATAAATAAATTTATGAACATAGATCTAAAATTAAAACAGCAAGGAGGTATATCTGATCGCTTTTTCTCCTCCTTCATCGGATTGGATCTTATGGATGTTTGGGGTTGCTATCGTAGCCGCACAAGTATCCGACCTCTGTTGGTATCCATATAGAGATATTTCGATCAGAACTTTGAACCATCGGGGTGGTAGATCCCTTGCAGGCTTTGTTCTTCGGCTTGGATCAGAGCCCTTTACTTAAATCTACTTGATACAGGCCTGTATAGTATCTTGGGGATTGATCCTAACCACCAACAAAAATCAAGAAATCAATTTTAATTTCTTTATCTCTCACTAAGGCCTCTCTCTAGATCTCTATCTAGAGAAGTGAAGCATGGAAGATGGAACAGAGAAGAGGTGGTTGTCGTGGAAGAAGAAGAGGACAAGGTGGTTAGTGCATAAAACATAAGGAATCAATTCTGCACATTAAAATATCCCTTTTTATAGTTTTTATTGCACAAAAATCCTTCTTTCCCATGCCAAAACTTGATAGAAATCAGTTTAAATTAGTTAGGCTTTATCTCTTATCCAAATAAGAGTCCTAACTAATCAAGAAAGCACATAACAAACTCTCCACACCTCTTTACGCGTGCACAAAGAAAAGCAATGAAAATAATACCACTCCATCCTTCTTTTTGATCGACCAAGTGGTGAGAGAAGCCTAGAGGATCTGGGCTCTAAGGGTTAGGTTCAATCTTGTTCAAACTGGATCCCAATCGGATTCAAATTGATCCGAATCGAATCGAATTCAAAAGGCTGCCAAATCTGATCTAATCAAGATTGAAATCTAAATCTAATTTGGATAATTGAACCCCATTAGCATTAAATTAAATCAAACCCAATTAAATTAAATCTAATTTAATTAATTAAGATTTGATTGATAATTTAATCAGCCCTAATTAAATCATAATATTTATAATTGAATCCCGATGCTAATAATTAGTAGTTACTAAATCTGTAATATTTATAAATAAGCAGTTTCTAAATTCAAACCATCAATCAAATTAATAATTCAAATTTGATCTAAGTCATTGATCGGATCAAACTCTTTTTGTGTATGACCCTTCAGATTCTATTCTATCTGGTAATGAGACATACCGTGATCTCCATCATAGTATCATCGAAACTCCTTTCGATAGATCAAAATAATTCTAACTCAACCCAACAAGGATCATTGATCCAAAAATAATCCTAATGAGTTCTCACAATCCACCAGTGATGCTTAGCAGTATATAGTGGCAACCCAACGAAATAAAAAATATAAACCCTTAGGTGCAGTTACTGTATGATTCAGTTCCTCTATCATGAGTCCCGACTTGACGGAGATTATGGAGAACTCGTCAAACTCCATCAGTTATATATCAGATTGGCTCAACTCGAGTTCACTTATGAGTTTCATGAAAACTCTTTTCCAGTATTCACAATTGCTTTGGTCAAAGACTTTCTAAACTCAATCTTGCTAATCGCATAGGACTTCTCCTTTCTATCAAGATCGATAGATTCCATCTAACTACATCCTACTTGATAAGTGACGTATTTTTATATTTATTTTAGATATTTTTGATAATTTATGGTGCTAACATCTTCTAAAAACCTAATTTCATGAATAATTAGATTTTTTATAAAATAAATAATTTTAAAAAATATAAAATTAGAGCATATTTATAAAAATAGATATTGATCTAATTGAGTAATTTAAGCATCAAAATAATAAAAAATTTAAAAATTAATACATATTTTTTAAATTTTTAGATAAAATTGAAGCAAAAATCGAGTGAAAATATTAAAAATAATTTTTATTATCTTCAATGCATGGTGGACCAACCGCTCGATCCATAGAAACAGGGGCACGGTCCACACAACAGTTTCATGGTCCACAGGTGCAGTTTACAGGCGAGGTGGAAGAATTTACATGATCCAATGGTCAAAATTCAAACTGAACCAGATCCGATGGTCCACATTCGTTGCAGATTAAAAGAAGGAGATTTGAGCACAATCCGATGGTTGAAAATCCATCCGATGGCTGATCTGATGGCTAGCATTCATCCTGAGTTTGAATAGGAGATAAAGGGTGCTGATCGACGGCCCAGATCTCATCCGAAGCATGATTGGATGGCTGTGGTGGAATCCGACCTGATAAGGAGATTAACGTTGATTTTTGGAGCGATCTGGGCAGTCCAAAAGAATCCGACAGTCAAAAATTAATGTAACGATTATAATACATTTTCTAAGAGTTTTAGGACTCCTTTCGCTACAAAAAAAGGTAAAAATTTATCTATAAATAGAAGATCTGGAAATAAGTCTTAAGAGAAAAAAAAATTAGTATAAACTTAAAAAAAAATTAGAGAAAAAAATTAGATAGGTTTAGGGATCCAAGAGGAAGAAGAAAAAAAATCGATTCGCTCTACAGAGTCGAAGGAAGAAGGAGAGGTCATCAACCATCTTTCTGACGAGGCTGGACTGATCAACTTCAGATGTTTATTATAGTTTTATTTTTATTTTATTTTATTATTCTTTTTAAATTCTTTGTACTTGAATTTTAATTTTAATTAATGCAAAATTTATTTTCTTGCACTTTAAATTTATTTCTTTATTTTTTGCAAGTAGATGCTAGGATCTAGTTAGTAGATCTTAGTACCAATTTATTTTATATTTTTTAAATTTTATTATTTATTTTATTATAAGTAGATGCTAGAATCTAAATAGTAGATCTTAGTACCCGATTTATTTTTCGCACTTTTAATTTTATTTTCTGACTTAAATTATTTCTTCAAAATGTTATTTATTTTATAAAATCAAATATTTCAAATCAAAATCTTATCTTCTCTGTGGATT
>KE512367.1:15448-25639 GCA_000441515.1 Elaeis oleifera | reverse complement strand
CTTTGTATTTCTACTTGAGGTAACCGCGTATATCTGTTCTATGTGCATGAACTTCTGATAAGACCTTGGCTCTTTAGCGAGAGATATGGACCATTATCTTTGCAGTACAATGTCATAGCATCCAATGGTATGATATCTAAATCTGCAACTATCATAAGAATCAGAATGCATCTTGCACATCTATAGCTTATTTAGCTTCCATTAGTCGATTGCCTGGAACCCTTCCATTATATCGAACCAACATAACTTAAGAATACATGTTGATGTAGATATTCTACCAGCAGCATCAGTATATCCTCCCACTCTTAGCTCTAACCCTTCTTCAAAGATGAGAATAATCCCTTAGTGCTTCTCAAGTACTTAGGGATATTTTCACAGCAATCCAATGCTCCCAGCCTGGATTCGACTAATATTTGCTGGTGACTTTCACAGCAAGATATAACAAGTCGAGTACATAGCATGGCATATATCTATGTCGAAGAGGATAACGGATCCCTCTTGGAGGTTTCAATGCTGAACCCTTTCAGCACCTCTTCTATGTACTTATCTGTGAAAATCAAATATCTTTTTGGGATCTATCTCTATAGATCTTTTATTTTTAGAATATTTGACCTAGATTTTGAAAAAAAATTCTATATGTAACCACATCATAACCGATGTCAGCATAGAACTCTCCCACTGATCTTCATGTAACTATATGATTCCTCATATCATGTCGTTGTAGATTTTGGGATCATCCCTATATTCCCAATCTTCCTCAAGAAATACTTTTTCTGAATCCTTTGTAAGAATACCAAATATCTTTCTAAAGAATAGAAGATCCTACGAGATCTATGAGGTGGAGGAAGTATTATATATACTGGCTTATCTTAAATAGGTTGTACAAGTCCTGTGACTCATTATTCTTAAGAGATTTCTCTTTGGTTTCATCCTCCTACTGTTTTTAAAAAAATAGTATGATTGCTCACAATCACATTGTGAACCACTGGAAAGAGAAAGTGATATCTCAAACATCTTTCGAGATACCTTATAAACGAGTTTTCATAGACCTATCTTCTAACTTGTCCACCATATCATATCTCATATGGTATGGTAAAACCAATTTTAGAAAAATCTAATTTAGATTTTAGAATTAAATCTTATTCTAAAGAATAATAATTGAACTAGTGATATTCATGATGGACTGGACCATATCTCATATAGTGCCATCGCTTCTCATAGATACACCATTGAGCTGAGGTGTACAAGGATAATTCCATCATGACACTATGCCATTTTCTTTAGATAATCGATAAATTTCTTATTTGGTATTGCATCTTCGATTTGATCGAAGTACCTTTAGAGTTTTTTTGATTTATCTTTTCTACTTCACATCTAAATTTTTAAACTTTTCAAAGTCTTTTAAATTTGTATCTCACATATATACCTATACCATGACTGTTCATCGGTAAAGATGATGAAGTAGTGATAACCTCCTAGTCTGGCTCGTCAAATGAGCCATGCACATCGTATGTGTACTAGGATAAGTATTTCAGTGATTCTATCTTTTAACCTATAAAGGACAGCTTGGTCATTAATTCTCAAAGAGATGATTCATAGACTAGATATGACTTAACAGTCAATGAGCCCAAAGACCCATTTTCTTCAGTCGGTAGATCATTTCTTCTCATACATGACCTAGCTAAAAGAACTATCTATATACTTTAGGTTATTTGATTTTGAATCTCTCAGACCCAATGGCATTCACTGTTGTGCTCAAATAATTTTTACAAATGCATCACACCATGCAAATGACAAAAATTAAATACAAACGATAATGATCGAGATTAGGTGCCCATGGTCTAGTGCAACTTTTGCACCATTACCAACTTAAAAAGTCACTTCACCTTACCTTGATCCTCTTCCTTCCTTAGACCTTATGTTAAAGTGCATAATATACACTAAAGTCTAATGAAAAGAAAAAATCGTAAGACTAATTTTGAGCAATTTGATATACTTTCCAAAAGTGTATCAATATTTCTTTAGATTCTCCAGATATGTACCTCTGAACTTTTCAAGATCCCTTAGTTACCAACATATGACCGATTCAGTTAAAGTGCTATAATATTTATTCATATAATAGTTTTAAAAATATCCGTATGAATCAAAATTATAGGATCAAATCCATTAGCAATTTTCTATGCATGGTCATGTTAAGCTTTTCAAGGTCTTCAATGTCTTTGATCATCGATCATGGACAAACTGCCCATCATGCATCTCATACATTATGTGACTCTGATCATCTCACAACTGTTGCAGATGAATCAACATATCATTGGCAGTCTACAGGTCCTTATACATATATTGGATCTCATCAACTATAGAATCCAATTTATAGCACCTAACCTAATTATCAATATCCAACCATTTGTCAAGTATAGCTCGTTGACTATGGATTGGATAAGCTAATGATATTGGGTTAACCTGATCAAGAACATGGTTTAATTTTAAAAGCTAAGAACTATTCTTAAATTTTGAGTCAGAATATATAATTAATTTCTATTAAGTGGTAAATATCTAAGATTCGAACTAGAGTGTTGGAAGCTGAAAGAATTGATCACAAAGAGTAAAGATTTAATTAGATGATTGTACTTATAATAGTTTATTCTAAAAACTTTAAAATAAATAAAAAGCTCCTACTAATTTTTCGAGTCTCTCACACTCCTCAGGTGGAGAAAGAGAAATCCTAACACAATAATAGGTTCTAATGGGTGCTGCAGTCCCATCGATGTACAGCACCTCACCTAACAGTTATTGATGACACAGATATCAATGTGTGGATCACTTTTTATCCAGATGCTTCTCCAAGTATGTTACAGTGATTTGGTCTCTAAGTCCTGTGGCCTCACCTAACAGTTATTGACACATTCTTAGTTAAATCCGACCAACTATTCACCAGTGAGTGCAAAGCCATCATTGGATCCCTCACCTAACAGTTATTGGGTCCAACCCCATCTTTACCTCGGGGCATCTAATGTTAATAGAGTGGTTGTGCCTTTTCGATGTAATCGAACTACTGTAACCAGTTGAGAACGATCACCACCAAAAAGACACCCGCATCTCTACAACGGTGCAAGACCAGTAGACTTAATATTCAGTGAAGAGATTTGGGTTCAGATCTCTTCTAATTAGTCATATACATCTGATGTAATGACTAATCTGATTTAGATTAGTACATTTCATGTCTGACCAACCTAGTTGGCATGGGTGAACTCGGGTCAACAAGTAACCTAATACAAAATATAATATCCCATGATGGTCAGGTAAGTAAAGATGAGTGGGGTCCCCCATTGCTGTCCTTAGACACCAATGAATTGACCAGATCAGACAACAGAATCAATTAAATAACTACCATCTAATACTTACCTTAGACACCAAATTGGTTGATTAGAATTAATTAGGTTAACCTATAGACCCGGGCTTGAACAGCTGAGCCAAATTCGATCTTGACTTAATTAATTCACATCATATGTGAATCAGTTTGACCAACTACAACTAAATTCAATTTTAAGCCTCTTTGACCTAATCTCAATCAACTCTTGATTAGGTTTGATCAACTGCTCAAAATCAGAAAGGGTTCTAACCTGATCTAATCAATGACCCTAGTTGTAGTTTAGTTTCTAAACCTAATTTATTCAACCCATACCTGAAAGCTCATATTTTATGCATGAAAATTTAGATCCTAAATTCATAATTTCAGATATTATAATTTTAAATCTTAATTTTAATTAAGTGCATTATGTATATGGATTTGGGTTTAGATTTCAAAAATTTTCTAATCTAAACCATTTATATTATATCTCATACAATATTGTTGTTTGTAGAATCGAGTCGATTCACCCTGATATATGAATCGACTTGTTATAGTGAGTCGGCACACACTGAGACAAACATAAACCTATAGATCTAGCCGGCACAATTGAGTCGCCCCATCAATAAATGAGCTGACCTACCAGGATCTTGAGTTGACTCCAACAAAATTGAGTCAACCCACCAAGCACTCGAGTCGATCCAATGGAGAATTGAGTCGACTCTACTGGAATACCAGTCACAGTTTCATGCTCTCATGCAAAGAAGCCTAGGGTTTTGGATATAGGGTTTTATAGAATTAAGTTTTAGATCGGATGTCAAACAATATATCAAATATAATATTTTACGATCTAAAGTACATTAAAATACATGCATAATCTAATTTAATTAAAATATATCATACATATAATTTTTTATTCACTGTTCATCTTCATAGAAAATATCACAGTCGGCACCCATACACGTCATAAGAGAGAACTCATCGAATGGGCAAGAGAGGGACTTTGATCCCTTCATCATTTTATGATCGGACGGCCATGGTGACTATCCCAATTCAATTACTAAGCTACTAAGAATTTAATCTAACATATCATATATGTAATCAATTAAAAATCAAATCTAATTATCTTTCACATGTCAAACATATGAACAATAATATTGAATCTATGCATGTAGAAAGAATTTCAGCAAATATACTAGATCCAAATTACACCCTAATTAAAAAAATTAAGATCTGAAACAATTTTAGATCTGAATAATTCATAGTTTATTTTAGATCTAAAATAATTTCAGATCTAAAATAATCCTGTAATCATATTATAGGATGCATAAAAATCAGATCTAACTTTAATCGATGTTTATATCGTTCTAGGACAATCGTTCAGCATAACAGAGATTATGCTAGGATAACTTTATTTCAAATGATGTGATTATCTTATTAACCTTCAAATTTGATTTTTACAAACTAGATATCAGATCTGAGGGGGTTTCATCTACATATCAGAACCTATGCTCTGATACCACTGTTAGAAAATTGAAATGATTTCGTACGTGTAGTTTAAAATTTTTTCTAATATCTATGTAGTGAAATAATTAAATAATTTAATTTATACGTATCAGATTCGATCTAAAATTATAGTATGGATCTTAATACGAACATGTACCCATGATCTAAAATCTGAAATATAAAAATAATTGGTTAGAAAATAAATAGAGATCAGATCTCCATATCTCAGATCCTGCGGATGTCTCAGGTTCTGATTGTAGCCGTGCACATGTCCGACCTTTACTGGTATCCATGCGGAGCTGCCTAATCAAAGTATCGAGATCACCGATGTGCTTGCACCTTGCAGATCTCGCTCCTCATCCTTGGATCTAGATCTCTTCTTCTAGATCTTGAAGAAGAAGATCGCTGTGCGAACTCTTTCACGTAGATCTGATGGGATCTGAATCAGATCACCATGAAAAAAGAAGAACCCTTCTTCTTCTCTTCTTCTCTCTCTTTTTTCTTCTTAGATCTGATCTCTATCAGATCTGGGCATTGGATGAAGGGAAGAAGGGAGGAGGAGGCATTGGGAAGAATTTTGATGTAAGAAAGAAGGGCTTCATCTCTATAGCGCACGCCATCTCTCCTCCTTTTAGTTTTTATGCACACCACACCATATCTCACACCCCAAAACCTTTCTTAATGCCCTAAAGATCAAATCCCATTTGATCTAAGCCGTTCAAAATAAATCAAAGGGTAGAAAGGGCTTTGAGATAAGGATGTATTGTAAGAAAGAAATCTTTCTCACAATTAGCGCACATCCCAACTTTTTTGAATTTTTTTATCACATAAAATTAATCTTCCACATCCTAATTAGAGAGATTTATATCTTATTTTGAATAAAATTTAAATAAAAAAAATTTGAATAAAAAAGAATTCTAGATAAGGTGGGGCACCAACTATTGGCACCCCTTCTCTTTTCACGCATGCGAGAAGAAAAAGATGTGAAAATAATGCCCTACTTCTTCTTTTGGTATGATTTCTAAAGAAAGAGTCTAAAAAAACTTGAACTCTCTGTGTCATGGTTCATTTGGTTCAAATAGGATCTCAATCGGATTCAAATCGAGTCCGAAACAAATCGAATTCGAAAAGGCTGTCAAGCCTGATCCAATCAGGCTTGAAATCTAAATCTGATTTGGATAATTAAACTCAATTAATATTAAATTAAATTAAATTAAATTTAATTTAATTAAATTTAAATTAATTAAAACTTAATTCATAATTTAATCATCTCCAATAATAAAATTATAATATTTATAATTAAATTCCTACGCTAATAATTAGCAATTGCCAAAACTATAATGCTTACAAATTAGCAGTTTTTAAAATTCAAACTATCAATCTGATTGATAATTCAAATATGATCCAAGCTATTGATTAGGTCATGCTCATTTTATGTGTAATCCCTCAGATTCTATTCTGTCTGGTAGTGAGATATACTATAATCTCCATCATAGTATCATCGAAACTCTTTTTGATGGGCTAGAACGATTCCAACTCACCTCAACAAAGATCGTTGATCCGAAAATGATCTTAGTGACTCTCACAATCTATCAGTGACGTCTAGCAACATATAGTAGCAACCCAGCAGAACAGAAAAGTAAACCTCTAGGTGCAGTTATCGTACGATACAATCTCTCTATCGAGAGTTCCGACTTGACGGAGGTCATGGAGAACTCGTCAAACTTCATTATCAGTCATATGCTAGATTGGCTCGACTCAAGTTCATTTGTGAAACTCATGGAATCTCTTTTCAATATTCACACTTACTCTGGCCAGAGATTTTCTGAACTCAGTCTTACGAATCGCATAGGACTTCTTCTTTCTATCAAGATCGATAGATTCCATCTAGGTGTATCCTACTCCAAACAGTGAATCTGAACCTATATAGCCAACATACACAGCAAAGACCCATATGGCTAGAGATCAAGAAAATATGTAGTCAAACTATGTAGCCTCGCTGTGAATAGCTAATACACTACAGGTCAAAGGATCAGTCATACTATTACAGCATCGAAAAAGATCACTGACGAGTGAATAGACATCCAAGTAGTTTCTCATGTTGGTCACGCTCAGTGTAAGTTATTCTCTAACAACCATCTATACTCTCACTCCAGTATCTCTACACCATAGACTCGAGATTTATTTATTCTAAAGGGAGGTGATCCGTATACCGATCTTGAATGGATTGATCACTATCCTCCGTGACGATCTTTCGATCGGGAGTATTTAGAAATTAACCACTAATGATGTATGTCTCAAATTCTCAACACCTTAAGAATATACAAATCATCTTTGTTAATTTTAGGATAAATCATGGACACATAAACATGATTGGTTATTAAGACTGCTCAACAAGTACAAAATATGTCCTAGAGAAAAAATGTGTCAGCCAAGATTGGCTTCTAGGGCACACATCCAACACCTATCTCCCACAAGGAATGCTTCCTCTAAATCCTCTATAAGAATATCTAAGTACCTTTCAGGAGGACGAGAGATTCTATTTGATCTACGAGGTGGAGGAGGTATCATATCTATTGGCTCATTATTGAGTTCAGGTTCTTAAACTCGATGCTCTTCAGAGACTTTTTCTTTGAGCTCAATCTTCCTCCCACTGCCTCCATCTTGGATAAACTCTTTTTTCAAGAAGATAACATGATGGCTCACAATCATATGTATCCATAGAAAGATAGAAGTAGTATCCCATGGTTTTCTTAGGATATCCTATAAAGCAAGCCCTAAAGGACCTAGCCTCTAACTTGTCTGTTTGCTGTTGCTTGACATGAGCCGGATATCTCCAAATCTTGAGGTACCTAAGAGTTAGCTTCTTATCATGTCATAACTCATATGGTATAATAGGAATAGATTTAGAGAGAACCCGATTCAAAAGATGAATCGTAGAAGTAAAGCATGTTCCTAAAGAAGACAGGAAGGTTTGTGAAGCTCATCATGGACCGGACCATATCTAGTAGGATCCGATTCCTCTTTTGGATATCCCATTGAGCTGAGGTGTCTCTGAAGATATCCATTGTGAGACTATGCTATTATCTTTGAGATAGGCTTAAAATTCTTCACTAAGATATTCTTCTCCTCGATCTGATCGAAGATCCATTATGGATTTTTGATCTATTTTCTACCTCATGTTTGAACTCTATGAACTTTTCAAAAGCTTTAGACTTTCGATGCATCAGATACACGAACTCATACCATGAACAATTATCGATAAATATTACGAAGTAGATATAGCCACCCCTGGCTTGTACATCAAATAGACCACACACGTTAGTGTGTACCAGGACTAATATGTCAGGGGCCCTTTCCCTTATCCCATAAAGGGTAGCTTGGTCAATTTTCTCGAAGACACGATTCACAAACTAGATAAGACTCGAAAGTCAATGATCCAAGAAGATCATCTTTCTCCAATTTGTTGAGTCTGTCCTCTTCAATATGGTCTAGCCTAAGGTGCCATAGATACTTTTGGCTAATCTTATCTCTAGGTCTCTTATATCCTATGACATTCACTATTTACTCGTTAATATTTATACTCGCATCTATATACAAATGATAAAGACCGTCAATTAAGAAATATGTGCAATAATTTATTTCGAAATAAATTGAACACATATCTTTATTGAAATAAAATTATAGTTATCTTGTGCTAGCATAGAGATAGAAATCAAATTTTACTGACTACAGATACATAATAACAGTCTTTCAAAAGCAAACTAAGTCCTAACGGTAGTCACAGAGGATAGGTTTCGATGGCCACAGCAGCAATCCTTGCTCCATTGCTGAACCAGAGATTGATCTCACCTTTTTTCAGCCCTCTAACTTCTTCAAGATCCTGCATAGAAGTGCACAAATGAGCACTTGAACCAGAATTAAGAACCCAACTAGAAGGAGAAGAAATCGTTAGATTAGTTTCAATAATGAGCAATTCAGACGTACCTTCAGAAGGCCTATCCTTCTTCCTGATCTTGACAGTTGTCAGGTAGGCCAGATAGTTCCTTCTCTAGTGACCTTTGATGTTGCAATGGAAATATTTTCTTCATCATCGGCCTTCTTCGAAACTTATTCTTGGGCTTGGCCTCGTTCTTCTGCTTCTTCGTGGGTTTTTTTCTTCTTAAAAGAAGACTTCATTTTAGAGGAAGCCCACTCCATAGCTAGAACTGTGCCCTTTGAACTCTTCAAGGTATCCTCTATTGTTACCAGTATATTTAATAACTCAAGTAAAGTGGCATCAATTTTATTCATATGATAATTCATGATGAACTACCTATATGAATCAGAAAGAGACTGGAGGATTAGATCTACCTATAATTTCTTATCCATATTCATACCGAGCTTCTGAAGCTCCTCTATGTCTTTGATCATTATCAGACAATGATCATTGACAGACTGTCCATCATGCATCTTCGCTCTGAAAAATCTTCAGGAGACTTCAAAGTGAGTTATGTGACTCTGCTCACCATACAACTCTTGCAGGTGAGTCAGCATCTCTCTGGCAATCCTCATATCTTCATGCTATTGCTGAAGTTCATTAGACATGGACACTAAGATATAGCACTTCGCCTTGTTATCTTCGTCCATCCACTTCTCAAGTGTAGCTTGTTGATCAGTGGATGGATGAGTAGATAATATAGGTACTTTTGGTCTAAGATATGGGTGAGTTTTTTAGAGCTAAGAATAATTCTCAGATTTCAGAATCAGTCTTTATAATTGATGCCGGTCAACCTATTTGTATTAAGGATTCGGACTAAGGGGTTTGAACTCGACATAGTTATTTACAGAAAAATAATTTCTAGTTAGATTTTGTACTTATAAGATTATTTGTTCTAGGAACTTTAAAATAAACAAAGGCTCTCACTATTTTTTCAAGTCTCCCACACTCCTTGGGTGGAGAAACAAAAATCTATACGCGATCGATTTCAAGTGGGTACTGTAGTCCCATTGATCTATATATGCCTCACCTAATAGTTATTGATGAGTACAAACCAATGAATGGACAACACTTTGTCCATTACTTCACTAAGTAAGATGTAGTGGGCTTGGTTTCTAAGTCCTGTGGCCTCACCTAATAGTAATTAGCATATTTCTTAGTTAAGTCAGATCCATCGTTCACCAGTGGGTTCAAAGCTATCATTGGGACCCTCACCTAGTAGTTATTGGGCCCAACCCATCTCTACCTTGAGATATCAAATATCAATAGAGTGGTTGTACATTTTCGATGCAACCAAACCACTGTAACCAGTCGAAAACGATCAACGTCAAGAAGGCATCCGTATCTTTACAATGAT
>KE512333.1:2052-13455 GCA_000441515.1 Elaeis oleifera | reverse complement strand
ATGCCATACCAGTGTCTCCACACTCCTTGGTTAAGAGGACAACCAACCCATATGGCCTACAGCGACCGATGCTCGATAGAAGCTGTCGTCCTTATTAACAGCCTATCATTTGGTCGTGAACAGTTTTAAGGACTAATCAATAAATCCTCTCTTTATCAAATCTAAATAGTCCTAAGGACTTCATCATAACAACGGAGTTCATTAGAAGATTAAAGCTTATGATGAAAATACCAAATATATTTTATTTATTAACAAATCAATTATAATACTTGGTTGTTCAACCGTCAATAGCTTGACGATTGGCTTTTGGGACACATTTCCCAACATGATGCTCCTCCTCCTCTACATGTGGACACACCAATCCTCCATGCTCCACCTTCCTATCATCTGGCGACCCACAACTGGCAGATCTAATAAGCACATCATCAAATGTCCAATCTGCACTAACTGGACCTCTAACTGGCTGAAGCAATCACATCGATCTTCCTGGACACAGTAGATCCCTCCAACTGGTATAAACTTCTTAGCCTCCTCCCTCTCATCACAATACTATCACCCTTGGAGACATTCAGAACCCCTGAATTGCTTCTGAAAGGCAGCCCTTTTCTCCAAGTACCCAAAAGATTCTATGCTCCTCTTGAGATCTGGGACTTGATGCACATCTATCAATGTCTGCACCCTCCCATCAAACATCCTCAGCTTAATGGATCCCACTCCTACAACACCACAAGAGCTCCCATCTCCAAGTATCACTCGCTACCCTTCACCCACCTATGTGTAAGAAGTAAACCACGCCCGGTGAGGTGTACAGTGATAAGAGCTCGCTAAGTCTAGTACCCAATGATCTGCCTCCTTCTTGTGTCCAGTTGACAGCATCAGTAAGTTATCTGATACATTATTTTCAGCCACTGCACTGGATGACTCTGGCCTAAATTTTCTCCTTTTTTCTTCCTTTGTGGATAATCTCTCCTCAGGTGTCCTGACTTTCTGCACCTGTAGCACCGTACCTCCTTGTTATCCTTTGGAGAATTTTGCCTCTCCTTTGCATCACATCTATCCTTCCCCTTCAAGGCCTCTCACTGACCGCCATGGCATCTAAGAAACCCCATACTACATCTCACCATCCGCTCCCTCTACTCATTCATCTGAAGGACCAACACTATCTCCTCATAAATCAGTGTCTCCTTCCCATACAATAGAGTCATCACCAGTGGATCAAAGCTCCCGGATAGTGAGCACAGCAACATCAGGAACTTATCCTCCTCCTCCAGAGCCACACCCAAATTGAGTAAATCGATACTCAACTGGTCAAATCGTTGAACATGCCCTAGTATATCTCCATCTTCTTCCATCCGAAGGCTATAGAGCTATTTCTTCAACATGAGTTTGTTGCATATATTCCTCTTTATGTACAGGGTGTGCAACCTTGACCATAATCTCTTAGGTGTTTTCTCTTCTAGCATACCGTGCCACACTGAATCAACTAACATCATCGAATTAGCGAACAGGTCCTCTTCTCTAGAGAACTCCAAGCCCGATCTACCATCTCCTCTGACTTTTCCTCCAAGGCCAGATCCAGCTCCTGCTGAATCAATACTTCCTCCACTTTAGTTCTCCACATCGAGAAGTTTCTTTTCCCATCAAATTTCTCAAAATCAATCTTCATCTTGCTGCTCATGAAGTCTCAACTACAATCACAAACAATATTGATCTAATTGAAAAGAAAAATACCTTGATAGGAAACTTGATGAAGAACCTTGCTAATCTCTTCAACAGCTCCTGATGTCTTCTTCCTTCTCCATGCTCAACCTGGCTCTGATACCAATTATTATGCAGACGAACTCTAGTACATGGGATAAGAAATACACTAGCAACACACCAAAGAGGGATGGCTGCAAGGATCCCTCCTTGAAGATGGCAGTTAGGGTTTAGGCATGCAAAACATGAGAGAAGGAGAGAGAGATTGAGGAAGAAAAGCTATTATATTAGATCCACACAAAATATGTTATCATACATAGTTTATATACCCTAGGTTTTCCACACAAACTCTAATAAACCCCAGCTAAAAAACTTTCTTGGTTGAACCCAATACATGAAAGTACTCATCAAGCTTATGTCTCATATGCTTTCGTCCCTTAGACTTGTTCTCAGTCCAAACCCTTGAGTTAGCCATCCTTGAAACTCATAAACTCGAGCCCAAGACTCTAGGATCAAAACCTGACCCTAGACCAAATAGACTCCTATACATCTTTAGGTCGCACGAACTGGATCAGCTTAACTAGGACTAGGTCGACCCAATTCTTAATAACCTACGGAAATCCTAAACGATGCATTTTCTATTATGTTCCCAGTTAGTCGACTCAGCTGGGACTGAGTCGACCCATCTAGATTGAATCAGCTCAGTCTAGCACTGAGTCGACCCACTTTTCATGCCATGCCAAGACGTCGAGACTCCTCTCCCTCTAGCATGCCCTGCGACTTGGTCGACCTATTCCCAGACTGAGTGAACCCAATATCCTGAAACTGCTCTTCCACCGTAGTCTTCAGCTCTTTCTTAGTAGCTCGCTCTACCTTATGTCCCTTGGTATCCAGAGCTCCAACCAAGCCCTTCGAAGTCCTCGCTGCCTGAACCACAAGCCCGTAGAAGCTATTTACCGCCTCCATCCAAGTACAACTCCCATCCTAGTGAACCAGGAGCCTATCAATCCAGCTCCACCTGTGGTCACCTCCAAGGCTATGGGTGTTGGAATTTTTATGTTAGGGCATGTATGTATATTCTAAATTTTATTTCTAAACATCACTACATAATAGAAGATTAAAACTCTTTTTAATCTATATCATGCATGCATAAAATATAAACCACAAGGATCTACTTCATATGCTGAAATTGAACATATACTGAAATTGAACATGTGATCGAATCACATACATGTTTCATAATTTCTTTCTTCAAATATAGATTTGAAAGAGAAGAGAATTTTTTTAGCCACGCAAGTGCCCGATCTCTATGGGTATCCACTTCGGATCAACCTAAAACGGTCCTTTTAAAATTATTTTTCTTCTCCAAGAAAAATCAACCTGTGAATCTGAATGAAGCTTGGATCGCGATCAACTCTTTGATCCTTTCCTTGATCTTCTTCTTCTCTTCTTCTCTTACTTTTCTTTCCTAGATTATGCTGCTACCAGAGACTAGAACCAACACACAAGGGGGACGCCCAACTCCCTTTGGACGTGGAAGAAGAAGGACGCCCAAGCTTGGGCGTTGAAGCTCCAAGGGAGAAGAGAGCGAGAAGAGAAGAGAGGGGAGTGGGGCTCTCCTAAGGGGGCATGGGGCAGCTGGTTGAAGTATTTAGGGACCTTAGGAGGGGCTCCTTTAAATAGGCGAAAGGTTTGAATCCTATTCAAAACTAAATAACCACTTAATACCGGTCCTACTTGCATTAGGTTTCTTATATCTTTAGTTATTTAACTTCCTTTAGAAAACCTATTAGGTTCCAACTATTGGAGCCCTTGCACCCATATAATCACACCCCACTTTGCACCCATGGGATGCCCTATAAAGGATCCACAAACCCTCTAATAGATGGCATGCCCAACTTAATCAAATCAAGTGGCACCCAATCAAAACTATCAAGAAATTAATTAAGGGCTTGCACCCTTAATTCATTTGATCCAAAACCTTAGGCACCCAACAATTAGAGCCCAATGAATCTAATTTATTTTGATTATTAGTAGGTAATTAAGTTTGAATTAATCTTATCAAATAAAAAATTCAAACGTGAAGAGAAAATTAGGTCTAAACATATGCTAGCATGATTATCCTGAACTCAACAAAGTTTCTCTAAACCCAATTGACACTTCATAAGCTCAATTACTTATTTCAGGTCTAATCACTTTATTGTATGACCCCATAGATTCAATTCTATCTGGTAGTGAGATATGCAATGATCTCTATTAAAGTATCATTGAAACTCTTTTCAGTGGGTCGGAACAATTCCACTCTAACTCATCAAGGATTGTCGATCCAGAACAATCCTAGTGAGTTCTTATAATCCATCAGTGACACCTAGCAGTATGTAGTGGCAACCCAGTAGAATCGAAAAGAACCTCAAAGTGTAGTTAACGTGCGATTCAGTCCCTTTATCGTGAGTTCCGACTAGATGGCATGTCATAGATAAATCGTCAAACCTCAACATCAGTCATGTGATAGATTCGATCAGCCTAAGTTCAATTATAATTCTTATAAAACTCTTTCTTTGAATCACATTACTGTGACCATAGACTCTGAGACTTAACCTCAAATCGCATAAGACTACTCCTCTCTATCAAGGTCGATAGATCCCATCTTGATATGCACCATACTTTTACAGTAGATTAACTGTCGTCAACATCCACTACAAGGGCTCATTGAGATCATATTTATGTGTCAATCAAACTCTAGCAACCTCACTACAAGCAGTCATACCATCTCAGATCAAAGGACCATTCACACAACTACAGCATCGAGATAATCACTGATGATTGAGTAAAAATTCAAGTGATCTCTCATATGGTAACACTCAATACTAGTTATTCTCTAACAACTATCTACACTCATCGCTCAGTGTCTTTACACTGTAGATCAGAGACTCATCTATCTCGAAGAAAGCGATCTATGCATCGATCTATCTGGATTGATCACCATCCTCATGATGATTCTATGATCGGGAGTATTTAGGAATTAAATACTTGTCTCTAATTCTCAACACTTAGAGAATATGTATCGAAAAGTTGATTTCATGGATGATTCAAGGACACATCACACTTGAATGAAAAATAAACTTGCCCTTTTTTTGATCAAATCAATGTATAAAGTATAAAATTATGTCCTAACTATATTACAATGGGTCAGCCATATTGGCTTCTAGGACATACATTTAATAATCTTCCACTTGGACTCAAGCCAATTGGCCACTAATCTAAGTCCCATCTTCTCAAGGTAGATTTTATTTTGACTGGCTCAATTACTTTGTCAGCGGATCTACCACATTGTTCACAGAGTCTACTCTTCATACCTCGATATGTTTCTTTTCGAGGTGGTCGTGTATGATATAATACCGCCGCTCGATGTGCTTTGATTTCTGATAAGACCTCGACTCCTTAGCAAGTGTTATGGCTCCATTATTGTCACAGTAAAGTGGTATGGCATCCGATGTCATAATTTCAAGTTCTGTGATAAATTTTTTGAACCAGAAGCCTTCCTTTGCAGCATCCAAAGCAGTGATATACTCAGTCTCTATGCTCGAATCCAGTATGATAGGTTGCTTGGAACTTTTCCAACTGACTGCGCCACCATTGTAAACGAACATATATCCTGACGTAAACTTTCTGTCATCAAGATCAGACATAAAGTCTGAATCAGTATACCCATCGACTTACAACTCAGAACCTCCTCCAAAGACTAAGCATAAATTCTTAGTCCTTCTTAAGTATTTAAGGATATTTTTCACAGCTATCCTGTGCTACTCATCTGGATTTGATTGATACTTGCTTATGATACTCACAGTAAAGATAATATCAGGTCGAGTACATAGCATGACATAATGAGGCTCTCTATGATCGAGGCATAAGAAATCCTACTCATGTGCTGAACTTCCTCAGATGTGGTCAGACACATTGTCTTGAAAAGATTAATACCATGCCTAAGAGGTAAAAATCCTCTTTTAGAGTTTATCATGCTGAACGTCTTCAGCACCTTCTCTATGTATAGCTTTTGTGATAGGCCTAGCATCCATTTCGATCTATCCCTATAGACCTTTATTCCAAGAATATAGGATGCTTCCCCTATATCTTTCATGGAGAATTCTTTGGACAATCATCTTTTGACCGTGATCAATATGGGAATATCATTTTCAATGAGAAGAATATCATCCATATATAATATGAGGAATATTATTGCGCTCCCACTGATCCTTTTGTACACACAAGGTTTCTCTTCATTTTTTATGAAATCAAACGATTTGATCGCATCATCAAAATGATGATTCCAACTCTGAGAAGCTTGCTTTAATCTGTATATGGACCTTTGCAGCTTGCAGACTCTGTGATCACCATCACCAGATGTGAAACCCAAAGGCTACTCCATATAGATATCTTTCTCTGGATACCCATTCAAAAAGCAGTTTTCACATCCATCTACTAGATTTCATAATCATAATAAGCTACAACAGTAAGTAGAGTATGGATGGATTTCAGCATGGCTATGGATGAAAATATTTCTTGATAGTCAATGCCCTCGCACTAGTTATAACCTTTTACCACAAGCCTAGCTTTATAGGTCTTTACCTTACCATCGATATCTATTTTTTTTGTAGATCCATTTACACCTAATAGGTACAATACCCTCAGATAGATCCACTAAGGTCCATATTTGGTTCAAGTGCATCGAGTCAATTTCTGACATCATCGCATCTAACTATTTCTCAAAATCGATGTCAAACATCGCCTCATCAAAGGCATTAGGATCATCACCATGATCCCTATCTCCCATAAAGAATATTTTTTTACTTCCTCCATAAGCATACCCATGTACCTTTTAAGAGATCGGGAGATCCTACTAGATCTACGAGGTGATAGAGAAACAACAACTACTAGCTCATGAAAAATGAGTTCCTGAGAATCTATTGCTCTTTGCTCAGCAGAGACCTTCTCTTCGAGCTCAACTAACCTCCCACTGCCATCATCCTGGATAAACTATTTTTCTAGAAATATGATATTTCGACTCATAATCACATTTTGATCTTATAAAAAATAGAAGTAGTATCCCATTGATTTTTTTGGATACCCTATAAAATGAGCTATTACAGATCTATCCTCCAATTTATCAACCATCTGTCTCTTGACATAGACCGAACATCCTCAAGTTTTAAGATAATCTAGATTCGACTTCTTACCATACCATATCTCATAAGATATTGTAGGAACGGATTTTGATAGAATCTTATTCAACAAGTGAATGGCAGTTAATAAGGTATGTCTCCAAAGATATATGGGTAGATCAGTGAAGCTCATCATGGATCTGACCATATCTAATAAGATCCTATTTTCCTTTCAGATACCCCATTGAGCTGAGGTGTTATGAGAGGAGTCCATTGAAAGACTATGCCATTGTTTTAAGATATCTCAAAAATTTTTGACTAAGATATTCATCTCCTCGATCAGATTGAAGAACCTTAATGGGCTTACCAGTTTATTTTTCTACACATTTATGAATTTTTTGAATCTTTCAAAAGCTTTAGACTTGTGTTTAATCAGATACACATACTCATACCTAAACAGATAATCGATAAAGATAATGAAGTAGCTATAAGCACCTCTGATCTGCACATCAAATGATCTACATACATCGATGTGTACCAGGATAAGTAACTCAGTGGCCCTTTCCTCATGTCCTACAAAGGGTAACTTGGCTATTTTTCCTCGAAGACAAGATTCACAAGCTGGATACGACTCTGGGGATCCCATCCCTTTCCAATTTGTTTATCTTATCCTCTCAAATATGGCCTAGTTTATGATGCTACAAGTACTTCTGATTAATTTCATCTCTGGTTCTCTTTTGACCCATGGCACTCACTATTTACTCGCATCAACATGCAAGTGATATAGACTATCAATTAAAAGTCTCATGCAATTAATTTATTTTATAAATAAATAAATAAAAAATTTATTGAAATTAATCTTAAAACATTCCTATACTATCACAGATACAGAAATCAAATTCTGACTAGCTATAGGAACAAATAATAGTCCTTTAAATCTAATCTAAAATCAGACGGTAATTGAAGAGGATAAGTGCCAATGGCTTCTGCAGTAATTTTTGCTCCATTGTTTACCCAAAGGATCATGTCACCTTCCCTCAACCTCCTACTTTCTATTAGATCCTGCATTGAGGTACATATATGAGCACTCAAACCAGAGTCTAATATCCAACTAGAAGTAGAAGAAATCGTAAGGTTAGATTCAATTACGAGCATACTTTCTGAAGGTTTATCATTTTTTTGATCTTTAGACTCTCCAGATAGAGTGGACAATTTCTCCTCCAATGGCTTTTAGCATCACAGTGAAAATACTTTCCTTTGCTTCGGCCTTCTTTGGAATGCCCTTTTTTGGCTTTGCTTTCTTTCTTCTACTGCTTAGTGGATTTAGTCTTCTTCTTCCAACTAGATTTTTTCTTGAAAGAAGTTCGCTCCACAGCGAGAATAGTACCCCTTAAACTCTTCAATGTTTCTTCCACAGTGACCAACATATTGACCAGTTCGGATATAGTATAATCGAGTTTGTTCATATAAAAATTTATAATAAATTGACTATATAAACTCGTAAGGGATTGAAGGATCAAATTCATCTACAATTCCTTTTGCATCTCAAGCCCGAGCTCCTCAAGTTCCTCAATATCCTTGATCACTGTCATATAGTGCTCATGGACTGACTGTCATTCACGCATCTTTAAATTGAAGAGTCTCTTGGACACTTCGAAGCACATTGTATAACTCTGCTCACCATACAACTCTTGTAGATAAGTGATCATAACTCTAGTAGTGGGTATATGCTCATGCTGACTCTATAACTAATTTGACATGGATGCCAGCACATAGCACTTGACCCGATTGTCTTCATCCATCCATTTTTCATAAGTAGCTCTTTGTTTAGCAGTAGGATGGTCTGGTAACACTATGGGTTTCTGATCGAGTACATGACCTAGTTGTTCTGATGTCAAGATAATCCTAAGATTTTGGAGCCAGTCTTTATAATTAGTTCCAATCAAATGATTGGTTTCAAGGATACGGGCTAGAGGGATTGAGACTAATATTATTTAACTACGAGAGTAGAGATTCAAGTTAGATTTTATATTTTAATATTATATTTACTTCTAAAATTTTAAGATGCAAACAATAACCCTTACTAATTTTTTGGATCCCTCCACTCAGATGGAAATAAAACCCTTACGCGACAAAAGATTCTAATGGTGCTACGATTTCATCGATGCCATATACCTCACTTAACGGTTATTGGTAACATGCACATCGATGCATGGATAACTCTTTGCCCAGATGCTTCTTTAAGCATATTGCAGCAACTTGATCTCCAAGTCATGTGGGCTCATTTAACAGTTATTGACCACACTCCTTAGTTAAGCCCAACCACCGTTCACAAGCAAATGCAAGGCTGTCATTGAATTCCTCACCTAATAGTTATTGGGCCCAACCCCATCCTCACCCAAGAGCAACTCTTTGCTAATAGAGTGATTGTATATTTTGATGCAACTGAGCCACTGTAACCAGTCAAGAATAATCAACACCAGTAGCATGCCCGCACATCTACAACGGTAAAGACCTATGGACTTAATATTTATGGAGAGGTTTAGATTTAGGTCTTATCTAATCATTCATCATATGACTGATCTAATTGGCATGGCTAAACTAAAATACTAAGCAACCTTATTCAAGACTCAATCTTTCAAATTAGCCAGATAAGCCGAGATCAGTGGGGGTCCCTTCCGTTGCTTTTCTTAGACACCAATAAATTGACTAAGTCAGCTAACGAACTAATTAAATAATCATCTCTCTATTGGGTTTCGATCATGCAATGTAAAATAATTTTAAATATTTTAAAATCAAACAAGTTAATAGCTTTATCAAATAAACTATTGAGTCAGAATCCAAATCCTAAAATCACCTTACCGATATTGATAAAACAAAATAAGCATGTAAAAGTGATAGAATTTTATACTTGCACCAAAATAAGAAAGTGGCATATTGGTGTTCTCCATAAGATTCTAAGATAGAAGTCCTCTAATGGAGATCCAAACAGAAGTTAGCCAAGGTCCTTCCTAACTGGTGCGCTACCGCAGCCTAGTCCCCTAAAAAATATTACCGGCTTCGAACTTATGGTACGATCACGTCAAAGTCCAGTTACTTTCAATCTCATCACCAAAATGACACCAAGAAGATACTCTTCAGATGTCTCACAATCTAAAATTTGATTTTTAGCTCCAACACATAGAAAAATCAAACCCTAGGGCACATAAGTAACACTTGCTAAAAATCTCACCACCCTTCTTGCAACTTTTGCCACTCAATTTCCCTTGCCTTCTTCTCAAATTTTTTTTAGATTTTTTCTTATGATTTCTATGTCCCTCCTCTCTAGTTTAGTCCAAAATCATAGTAGGTATCCATGTGGGATGTCCCAAATATATAGGGGACCAAAGGACATCACATGAGATGAAGGGGCGCCAACCTTTGGTGCTCCAACTTCTCATGTGGTGAATAAATTCATCGTGTAGAATTTTTGGTGCACCAAATACTTACAGTAGAAGGACTCTTCCTTCTCTACATGTCATAAAAATTTACATTAAATTGGCATTAAATCATAGGATATCTATTTGAGAAATAAAAGCAACATGTATTAGTTAAGAGCCTTCTTTAAGAGGGACTCTCCATTTCACATGTCAAATTGAGGTGGGCGGCATTTATTTTTATCATGGCTTTTGGTGGGCATAGAGGAGTTGTTCTCTGCTAAAAATTATTTTAAGTTGGATAAAGATCCAATCTAAATTGACCCAATCCCATTAGGTCAAAGGCAACTGATCTTGGTTAGCTCAAACACTTTGATGTAAACCAATTTAAGAACCTGGGTTAATATAATGTGCTAGCATATCTAATTAACCTATAAAATTTATATTAAACTTTAATTAGATCAGATCAAGGTCAAATTTTAAAATGTGTGACCTATTAGGTTCCAAATCTATCTAGCAGTAGATCAAGACTTTCAACATAACCCTAATCCGATGAGATTAGGTCACCCAAAGAGTCTCAATGAACTTGAACTCTTTCAAATTGATTTCAGAATTAAACTCTTTTAATTCTGATGAATCTATAAGTCTAGATTGATGTTTAGCAATATGTCATGACTATTTAAAAGATTTAAAATTTGATAAAAAATTACTAAAATATTCTTTAGTGGTAAATTACTGTGTAATTCAATCTTTCAGTCAAACAATATCTCAGATGAGCTGTGGGCATAGAAATATGTCAAACTCAATCACTTATCATTATGTATCTCAATCTGAAGGTGATGATTTAGTTGATAATATATTAAAAATTTTTTTTTAATTATCATCCTACTTTGGCCAAAGACTTCCGAATCACCGACCTATGAGATCACATAGGATGTTTGCTCTCCTTATTAGGAGTGATTGATCCCTTATTGATCACTAACCTCCATGCACTCTTTATCATATCTAGAACACCCACACAAATATCAGAGAATCAAGTTAGATAGTGAAATAAATATGGATCCAAGTACACAAAGAACCATGGTGATCTCAGGTCAAAGGATCACTTACACAACTCCCACTAGAGAAAT
>ASIR01186646.1:0-13510 GCA_000441515.1 Elaeis oleifera | reverse complement strand
AACAGTCCATTCATCAAAATATACTGCGAGGCCATCCATCATAGTCATTTGGCTTCTAAAGGATTTGCAGGTAAAATTTCATCAGTCAAGTACTGGATGATCGGGTCCATCCAGCTTGGCTCATCATTGATTTGTAGTACTTCTTCGATTTTATCAATGCTCGATTGTTCAAGACATTCGATAAATGTCCGATCCAACGAGTTGAATGAAGTGGTTGCGAGTCGGAAAAGTGTGTCAGCTCGAGCATTCTCTATTTTTGGAATGTGAGAGATCTCAAAATATTTCAGAGTCGATATAAGATCTTTCACTTTCTGAAGATACTTCATCATAACAAGATCTCAGGCTTCAAACTCGCTCTTAACCTGCTCAGTAATCAACTGTGAGTCGGTGAAGACCTTCAAGTTGTCAATATGAAGCTCTTTGACAATCTTTAAACCGACTAAGAGAGCTTCATACTCGGCTTAGTTATTTGAAGCTTTAAAATTAAACCGAAGGGCATATTCGGTTACAATCTCTTCAGAATTGATGAGAATGAGACCGGCTCGATTGTCTTGTGCATTGGATGCTCCATTAATATATAGCACCTACACCGATGCTAAGTCGGCCTCAGGAGTTTCAAATTGCTTTAATTTGTCGTCGAGTTCATCCTCAGGATTATTATCGGATATGGTGCACTCGATGACAAAGTCAACTAAAACTTGTGCCTTCATGGATGGTCGTAGGCGATATTGAATATCAAACTCACTGAGTTTTATTATCTATTTCACCATTCGATCTAAAGTATCAGGTCGGTAAAGAATTGCCTTCAGCAGTTGATCCGTCAAGACGACTAAAGGATGTGCTTGGAAGTACGGACGAAGTCACTGTGATGATATGATTAGAATATAGATCATCTTCTCTGTTTTTGAATATCTTATTTCAGTATTATAAATAAAGTGGTACTGCACCTCCAAGTGTGGTGTTTCATTCTTGCATGAATCTTGGATTTTTCACTACTCGAACTGAAGCAAATGATCCCAATGTAGTGATATTGCATATTCAACCTCTTGGTATATGGGAACTTTCTTACTTCCTTCTTTTCTATTCAAAATATGTTGGTGTAGGTCCCTAGCTCGACAGTTAAATGTCTGTTGCTACACCGAGAGATAACTATCGAACCCATATTAAACACAAAGTCAGTGGTTGATCGATGTGCGTCGTGACTACTAGCATAGCATACGCTGCAATAACCAAAGACCAGTGCATTTCTTATACGGTCGGTCGTAGTGGAGCATTCCTTCTACATACCTTAGGATTCCCTGAACTGCTTCCAAGTGAAGCTTTTCTGGGTCTTTGCATGACCCGGCTCACCGGTCCAACTGCAACTGCACACCTGAATGCACAAGTTATACCATAACAGGTTTCTGGGAATTGCATCTCAAAGCCTAAAGCATGCTGCCCGATTTCGTGAAAATATTGGTGTCCTAGCTTTACCCCATACACACACACACACACACACGACATATGACCCCATACGAATCTCTTTCTGTTAGATAAACTAATGATATTACTATAACATCGTCTTATCTAATCTATTAGAGTTTTAAAATATCTTATATTTTTATTTCATAATTTTGAGTTTTGAAATTTTAATTTCATATTTGATTAGATGATTATGTGTATATTTCGAAAGGGATCGAGATTAGTTTTTTTTTTTTTTGGTCTTTGCATCCGTCCGCAGAATTTTTATGGTAAAGCAACGTCAAAGAATAGCAGTTTAGACAAGTTTCCTAGATAATTAGTGAACTTGTCAGGCCAAAGGCCCAAACTACTATGTTGCGTTTCCAGTTCATTGTACGTAATTTGCTCATTTCCTTGCAATTTGTCCGTACTTCGTAATTTGCCCGATTTATCAACAAAAGAACATCCTCTATGCTGCAACACTTGGGGCAAAAGTGCTGGCGCATCTGCATTAATACATCCGAATACTGAACTGGAATAGCCGGTCGATCAATCATGGCCTTCCATACATGATGGGACGGCCATGAGTGTATATGCCTACTAAATAATATATAAAGTATGAAAATTTTTTATATACCACACGTGATGATTGGCTCATACACGAAGTCGGTGAAAAAAAAAAAATTTTTTTGCACGCTGCCTATCCCTATGCATCAGCCAATCACCACATATGATGTACGTATCTCACACCACGCACCGTGCGCAAAGAATTTCTCTATAAAACATTATATCGTGGACGCTTATCGGACGATACATGGTGGCCGGCCAGTCTCCAGTTCGATGTTGAAACAGAGGGGATGATTATGATTGGCTAACAAGCTCTCTTCAGTCCAAGCGCGGACCCAAGGGGATTTGAACTCTAGCAGAGTCAGGATCATCTCCGGTTGGTGCCCAATTCGAGAGTAGGGTCTGTTGGCCAATCACAACCATCCATGTTCGGCATGACGACCATGATCGAGCGGGATCGCATGATCTGCATTCCATTTGCTGCTGGGCCTTGCTCAATCACGCTCATCATGCCAAACATTGATGGTCGTGATGGGCGAGCACACGCTCTCCAAGCCATACGCACACATAAGAGGATCTCAACTCCAGCAAGTGGGCATCAAAATGCTGGTACACTCAGTTAAATAGTATCTATCAGCACACAGATTTGTGTATGTGTGTGTGTATCACATCACCCAAATCATTCAACAAGCTTGTCCCAACTATATTCAGATTTTATGGATCAAAAGCCATTCTTATGAATAGCCATTCCCTCTGTTGGTGGCGACTTCCAAATTCACACACAATTTTCATATCAATCACCATGTCCTAGAAATAGTTATTCATGATGGGATAGAACTCGTAAGGCCAACCTTAATCACTTTAATAAGGAGTGTCTTGCTGAGGTAATTCTCATAGTCATCAAGGTAATCTACCCTTGGAAAAAGTCATCTTCTCAGATTTTTAATGTGTTGGTTGTCTGAATTCTCAAGCAATCAAATAAAACTTCACCTGAATAAAATAAAATAAAATAAACTTCAGCATCAACAACAGTGGCTACCCATCTGAGATGATATTCTGAACAAAAAGCATGCAGTGATGTTATTGGGAAGGAACATAAGTTCACCACCCTCCGAAGCACTCCAGTCCTATTAGAACCTGCTGACGTTGAGTACTATCATATTTTGCCTTTCCCCCTGAATAGTGCAGCACACTAACATGGTAACTTAAGTTCAGTATACTGCAACGATGGCAACTGGAACCTACACTGGTTCCATGTTCTTTGCCCTGCATGGTGCAACACGCAAGCATGGTGTTGCTTGACAGCATAACAGAAAAGCCGACTTAAAAACACTTCTCCCAATTACTGCCGTGAACTTATGCAGTAATCCAAGTCCCCTTCAGACACATTATTGAAATTAACCAGCCTGGTGTTGCTTCCGGACCTTACACACAACAAAATGGATCACACTGGCTGCACAGCTCACAGCCACTTAGTCTCATATCAGCAGTATATATGCACAGTAACACAAACACCAATCAAATTGTGGAGGATCAAATATTATAACAAGTAATTGCTGCAGTACAAAGAGAAGAAACAGAGTAAAAGAAGAGTACATAATACTCGGCACATCTCACGACCCACTACCATGTCACACAAAAATAATCAAATTATTTGCAAACAGGGCAACATTCACCTGCTTGGCGAGATGAAAAATTGATATTAGAACTTCATAGCAATCAGCATTTTCTCAAGAAAAAAAGCCATGAGAAATAGAGTAGAACAAACAAATGTGAAATAGAGTAGAACAAACAAACTCATCCCCTTCTTGTTGAAATAACCTAAAAAAGCCAACTCCAACACACAAACAAATGTGAAAGCTGCGGAAAAGAAAAAATTGAGGGAGCCAAGACACCACAAAATAATGCAAAATATCACCCTCTACGCTGCTGCACCTTAAAACACTATCTAGCAGTACAATGGCCCTTTAAATTTTCAACCACAGAGTGAGGGCATATAATATCCCGACTTGATGAGTATTCCACCTACCTCTTTAAACCTAGGACACAATCCCAATACCAAGTCTTTTCCCAACATCCTATCGAAAGGAGCCAAGTCTTTCCAAAATTCACCTCCACAGTAGGGTGTAGTCCTCACAGATTGAGTTTCGTCTCCTTTTTCACTACATTAACAACCACCAATGATCATTTGCATAAACATATGCAGATATTAACCCACAACACATGTGTTTATTCACCATAAGTCAGATATTTAGATTTAATAATGTTTGAGCAAAACATAAATATATACGCAAATTGCCCCAACATACATTAACACTGTTGGGTTTCAAATATGAAACAAATGGAGTTCACACAAATGACAATGAAGATCATCAGACAACATGTTGCCCAAAAAGGTAGCAACCCAAGAGGAGGGTGAATTGGATTTTTTAAAATTTTAACTAAATTTGAAATCTAAATAATGATGTTCTTCAATTTAAGCTATCTTAAGTGATTGTGAGATGTATGCTATTTGTAGTAGTGGAATTTAGATATAGAAGAAGCAATGCAAATATTGAAATAGTATAAACCAAGAAAGAAAAGTAAGAAGGCAAAGCACAACACAAATACAAAGTAATTTATAGTGATTCGATGCAATCCCGCACTTACATTCACTCCCAAAATCCCTTAGGAATTTCACTATAATCTCCCCGATTACAGTGCATTTGTTTTAGCCAGGCTCACAACTAACCCAATTGATTTTCCGGAATCACCAACCACAATCTTACATCGATTATTTTCGGACTCATAATCAATCCAGTTGATTTTATGGGCTCACTAACCAAAACCTAACAAGTCCAATTTCGGACTTGGACAAGCCTAACCTCAAGTTCTTCCTCCAAGAAACTTATAAAGAAATAAATACAAGATATAAAATTTTCTCAAATAAAAATAAATTTAAACTCAATAAAGCCCGAAGAAAAAATTGATGATTTGCTCTTTGAAGCTTGATTTCTTCCTCAAATGAAGCTTGAGAGGATGTAGAAGAAGTTAGTGATGATTCCTCTTTGAAAGCTCTCAAAACTATGCAGTCAATCATCTCTTTTCTTCCTTTTTCTATGGTATTCAATGAAGCTCACTCAAATTACTGATTTTCTCTTTTTGATGCACTTGGCTATCTTCCCAATTGATTCTCTAATCTTTTGTAAGCTTAGAAGTGGCTTGAGAGTGAGTTATGACCGTTGGCAAAGCTGGAATAGCCGTTAGAACCAAAACTAGCCGTTTGAAAGTGTGCAGAAACTAACCATTAGTGATGTCCCAGCCAAGGGTTGACACCAATTTCTCAGCGGTCGACTCCAGCTGTCTTGGGGTCGACTCCAGATATTTTGAGATCGACTCCAGCTGCAATTCTGAAAATGCAGTCTTCTATCTTCTCTGAAAGAGTCGGCTTTAAATTAACTTCAAGTCGACTCGAACCTATGCCAGTCTTCTTCCAACGTGCCAGAATCGACTCAAAACCTCTCAGAGTCGGCTCCAAACCTTCCAACATCATTTTCTTCATATTTTGGCTTCTCAAACTTAAATTCTTGACCTTAATGCTTCCAAATGACATATGCCTTTTTTAATTTCATTTTTTTCACAACGAACCATCCAACTTATGAGAACTTGTTTTTTTAAGTGCTTTGGCTAGGCATCTTGAGAGGATTTGTCCTTAAGATAAATTCTTCATTTTAGATACTTAAAAAATCCTACATTCAATCTTGAAACACATGATTAGCATCATAATTACTCAATATTTTATTATCATCAAAATCAATCGTAGGATCAACACAACAAGTAATCCACATTGGTCCTCTTATCATACAATGTCAAGCAATAATCCCCTTATGCAGAGTCCAAAAGGTTAAATGCATCCAATACTTAAAGAGTAGTCCAACGCTCCACTTATCTACCAAGACACATATATTGGTACCTGATACAAACTTATATCTACATAATTAGCAAAGTATATGCATGTTAAGAGGTAGGCACCAACCTTCCGTTCTAAGATGATAATGGAGCAAGGCATTCACACTTCTTATTCTAGTTTATTGTCAAAGCATTTTCTAGTATTCTTCCCTTTGATCCCCTTCCTAGAGGACCTCCTCGGACCTTTGACCAACTACAGAGCTACTCTAGTTGAAATTCACAGATTAAGCAAGCACTGTATTGATTGGATGAAGGTGACTTCTCCCTAGTGATAAGAGATAATGCTCCTCACTCACAGGTACCCTATTAAGACTCTTCAATATCAGATCTCAACCTTGTTTTTGAAATCCTCAATTCTCAAAATGAAGTCCAAGTAGCCATATGGAAGCATAAAACCCCCTATTTCCAAAACACACATGCACAAAACCAAAGGAAAAGAAGGACCAACATGTATGTGGGGTGCATACAAACACACAAAAGAACAGGAAAGGAAAAAAATGGCCCAACATGCATGCAAACTATGACATTTATCACTAAGATATGCAAACTATGACATTTATCTGTATGCTGTTGTCTCAAATTATGTTTTTCAACATCACCAATTTTACAATTTATCAAATGTGGAAGCAAGAATGTACGAAGACTTAGACTGAAATCAGTAATGATGAGTATCACAATGATGGCCCAAGATGCATGCTGGGCGCACACACAAAAAGGAAGGAAAAATGGCCCAACATGCACTGATATCATGACTTATATCACTCTGATCAACAATACTCAACAACTCAATATATGTATATTGTTAAGTCTCAAATGATGCTTTGCCATATCACCAATTTTACAATTTATGAATATGGAAGGAGGAAGGAAGCTATGAAGAATTAGATTGACATCACTGACAATGAGTATAGCAATGATGACGAGACTGCAAGAAGTCGGCTCACATCAATTGTTAATTTTAGGCCACCACCTCTTCAGACTTGTTATTGAAGGACCGATAGATAAAGTTAAGGAGGTGTCAAGGTGTATGAAAGTTGAGATGAGAACAAAGGTATCATAGACATAGATGATAAGATACAGAGCAAAGATAAGGAAATAGAAAACAAGTTGAACAAATTGTGTATGAATAATAAATTTGGTATCAATAGAATGAAAGAGATTTTATAATCAAGTGATACATAAAGTAAAAGAGATAAGGACTGGCACCAAAAAAGGATGAAATAAGGAAAATTTTATGAGATGGATTATAAATGTGCAAAAGTCCAGATAAGAAAGTCATGAAGGAATGTTTGAGGGTATAACAAGGAGGACCAAAAAATGAAGAAGATGCCGATGGAGATAATATGTAATTAATGATTTAAAAAGGCTTTAAAATTTAACAGGGCAGGGCTTTTAAGTGGAGTATGAATAAATATTTATAGCTAATGATGGAATAGGCCTTGTTAGTTGCAGCTTGTACAATATCTTGAATGTGATTACTCCCATAACCTTAATCAATTATATCCAAGACTAGAGACAGAATGGAAACAACATCTAATGGGTGGACAAAGTAGAGAAATGCTCCCTGACTGCATCAACAAGCAATGATCAGTAACTTATGATCAGTAACCAGACACTTATGCAGAAGCAAATAAGACCAGAAGTTCCAGACTTCTAGCTTTCCCAATATGACATGTATTAGCTGGTCACCTATCTAGCACATCCCTGCAGCCAAATTTTGTAGTTCCCACAATTGTAGTCAGTGGCTGAAAGCATTTGAGCACCATAAATTACAGTGCAGATCACATATTATATGTGATGAACTATATTATAAGTCCTGTCAAACTCAAAGTTAAATTCAAAATACTAATGTGCTAACATTTTTTTTTGAGAATATACTAAATATGCCAAATAAATTGAGCCCCTGTAACAGATAACTTATGATCAGTAACCAGACACTTATGCAGAAGTAAATAAGACCAGAACTTCCAGACTTCTAGCTTTCCAAATGACATGTATTAGCTAGTCACCTATCTAGCACATCCCTGCAGCCAAATTTTGTAGTTCCCACAATTGTAGTCAGTGGCTGAAAGCATTTGAGCACCATAAATTACAGTGCAGATCACATATTATATGTGATGAACTATATTATAAATCCTGTCAAACTCAAAGTTAAAATTAAAAATACTAATATGCCAACATTTTTTTTTGAGAATATACTAAATATGCTAAATAAATTGAGCCCCTGTAACCCTCTCAAGTTCCAACTTCTTTCAGATTTTTTTTCCTTAGTGTCTTTCTCTTCCTCCTCTAGACTTAGTCATCCTATCTTCACCTCCATTTGCTTTAATTGACTAAGAGGGAAAAATAATATGGAACAAAAACATCAAGAAGACCTGAGAGAAATGTAGAAATGCATGTGGACTTATCAGTCCCGAAAAGGCGTTGGTGCAGAAAGAAGAATTGCATTGTCTAAAAATGAAGCTAAATGCCAAAGAATTCGTATTATGTGTTTGTAAAGAGACACCATAATGCCACTAGCCTTTTGCAACAGTTTCCACTTACACCACACAGAATTTTGTGGGGAGACAAACACAAGACAAACAGAAAGAAAACCTATCTACCGCAGATCCATCTACCAGAGAATGTACTCTTCTTCTAAAGCAATAACCATTTACATAATGGAGGATATGCCTTATCCCATAAAAATGAATCTATTTCCACATGTCTATACCATTAGGCTAAAGTAGACATGAATAAAACACACCTTGTCCTGTTTATATTGATTCGGCAACAAAATCAGTTAATATTGGTTATGGCAGCTTTATTTATTTTCAATATGAGCATATGCATGAAACCGCAATGATGATATTAAGAACCAGGTGAGACACCGACTGAATACAAAAAATAATCTCAGCTTTAAACTTTAGAAGTATAACGTATTCTATATGAGGTAAATCAGTTGGAAAAAAAAATACTCAAAGAAGCAATCCATCTTCCTTCTAAACTATGTATGCCACAAACAAGTAGCGTCTACTCATTCATTTAAAGCACTAAGTTCTCGCAAGTGTTCCTTTCAAGAAACAGCAAAGATTAGATACATAAACAAGAAGAAAGTTCAGTGATTTCATTTCCATAGAACAAGCACATAAGGTTTGCCAAATATTAAAATTCCGATCCTTAAGGGGATCGTCGAGAAGGATTTCAGAACACTGCAAATATCCATACAAAGGAAGCTAGTTTCCCCTTAAAAAACCTCTTTTTTTTTTTTCCTACAAGGGATCACGCCATTTCCATCCATTTTAGTAGCATCCTAGGAAACCCTAACCAAACAATCCCATCCATTAAGTAAAACTACGAGAAAACAAGTTAAGATCGGAGTGAGAGAAAGAGACTCAACTCAGGCCTGCGTCGAGTTCTTGGCGAGCTGCTTCATCTGGACGAGGTCCAGATCGCCAAGCGCCCCGTGGAGGAGGTAGGCAAGGCCTCGTAGGAACCGCCATTGTGCCTCCTGCCGAGGCCCCCTCCGGCGACGGAGGCCCTGGAGACGGCCGCGTAGACGAGCACAGCGACGGCGGCTACGAGGGTGGCGTGGAGTACGAAGGCGAGGTCGAGGATGGCGGCGGCGCGGAGCCGGGAGTCCTCGAGATCGCAGCGGGTGGCGGAGCCGGCGGGGACGTCGAGAAGGCGGTGGCAGCCGTCGGGGATGAAGGCGTCCACGTAGAGGGAGAGCCCGGACTGGAGGGACCAGAGACCCTGGAGGACGATGGAGCCAGCGAGGCAAGCTCCGCGGGAAGAGGCCCGGGTGGAGGGCTAGGGCAAGGCAGGCGGCGGCGGAGGCGGCGGAGGCGGCTGCGGAGAGGGAGTCGCACTTGGCCTGGAGGTCGATGGTCTGGTAGGCAGCGGCCGAGTGGGCAGAAGCTGCGGTGAGGAGGGCAAAGGCGAGGGAAGCGAGGAGGAAGAGGAGGTCGGGAGGGAGGGGTGCGGGAGGAGGAGGGCGGCGGCGGCGAGGAGGAGGAAGAGGAGAAGTGCGGCGGCGGACTGGAGGGCGGCGAGGCGGTGGACGGGAGAGCGACCGTCGGCCGCGGCGGGGGATAGGAAGGCGTAGTGGGCGATGGCAATGAGGAGAGAGATGGCGGCAAGGTAGAGAGGGAGGTGGCGGAGAAGATGGTGGCGGTGTGGGGGAGGGCAGGGGGTAGTAAGGATGGGCGAAGTGGTCGCCGCCGCCGCGGGGGCCGAGGAGGAGGAGGAGGAGGAGGGAGGGGAAGGGTGTTGAGGTGGGCCCGTGTGGCGGAGATGAGGTGGTAGAGGCCGTAGGAGGACAGGGAGAAGAAGGCAAAGATGTGGTAGACCAGAACGGCCATGGGTTTTAAGCCTTTGGGGGATCCTCTTCCAATTCTCCCTTTCTCTCAAGAGAAAAAGGTCTCGCGTTGGTAGATTTCCGAGACTCGAATGCACTGGTAGCGGTACGTTGAAGAACCTCGATGGAGGATGCCAACTATTTGTCCATCGGGCGATGCCGCATATTTCTTTGTAGGTGGAGCCCACCATGTCTGCAATCTGAATTGAGAGCTAGTGGGGTGGTTGATGTTAAGAGTCGCCTTGCGTGGTTGTTGGTTTGGCTTGGTTTGGACGTGGGTGCAAGGGAATTGACCATGTCTAATTGACGTGGGATTGGCTTGCCAATGAGAGAGAGCTCGGGGATGTGCGTGGCTGGGGAACAACGTCAGTTTCTTGTCTATTTTTTGGAAGATGTGGTTTTAAGTCATCTTCATCGAGACAGCATAAATTGACGAAGTGGTAAAATGCTATGCCGGAGTGGTTGCTTGATTTTGTTCTTTTATGATCTAGATTTCTGACCTTTTGACGTCTTAAGAAAACACTTTAATCCTTTATATAGCTTGTGTACAAACAAACCAAATCAGGAGCTCCTCTCAAAAATACTCAGTGCAATCTCTTGGATTATCACCATCAAGTTTTAATCCAAGCGATTCGAGCAAGTTTATGATGATAGGAATCTATTTGATATTAAATCCGCTTTAGAATTTAACCACTACAAATAGATAACTGGAAACTCACATACTCTGCTTCATGTGTTACCACCCAATCATCATGCAGTTATACTGGTAGAATGGCATTAACAAATGGAAATCGCGTCTGCTCGCAAAACAAATAAAAAAAATGGACCAGTGAAATTGTGTCGTCTCCAAAGTCTGCAGTGAATCTGCTCCTTTATTTGTCGACGGAAATAGAGTTTCCTATCAAACAAATGAACAGGAGAATGAATATATTACTACTACTGGCTCTTTGTAACAACCTTTTGCCACCCTGATCGGGAAGAATTGATAGGCAATAAACACCGAGGATTGCTGAAATATAGCACTCATATGACAAATATGAAATCATTAGTTACATGACATGTAGTGAGGCTTTCCAACTATTCCAATAAATCCCACTAGATCCGTCAAGTTAGTAACCATCCAGTAGTGAAACTTGCAGTGGATTTGAACTTTACGTGATAACCTGACCATCCACAATAGTATCATAATCTGCGGTGCAAAAGTTGCATCATAAAGGATTTGAACTTTATCTTGAGGCAAGGGAGGATAGAGAGTGTTGCGGCCAATCCCCTCGTCGTCTGGTCGCCGGGAACGAGCACCTACAGAGGAAAGTCCGCACAGACCGGAGGGGGCCTCCGGCGAAGATCCTCCGACGGTCAAGTCAGAGAGGAAACTAGGCAACAGTGAAGTGGAACCAGGGGAGCTCAGCGATGGAGCGGGAGAAGAGGTTCGATTACCTTGTTTGAGCTGTTGCCTTACCTCATTTTATAATGGAAGGCGGTATGATCCCGCCGTCCGTGATGTAGACAACTGTAAAGCCATCAAATCGCCCTGGACTGTCACATCGCCGGGGGTTGCCATGTTGTCGATGGGTTGACAGGTCCTAGGAATTAATTGGCGTCCTTGGCAGGACAATTCTCCAAGTCCCTAGCAGGGCAAGGCCCCTGGCAGTCGTACAACGTGTCCTTGATAGGACTGCAGCCCATGCCGGTTGTTCGGCAGTCGTGAACGGGCTGGCCGACTATATGTCGGGACTTGGCCATCGGGTGGCGACCCCAGAGCATGGTCGGCGTCCGGAGGGTCTGTAGAAGTCGGGTGTTAGTCGCTCGCTCCGATGGGGAATCGGTGTTATCCCACCCGGCATGGAGTCGGCTTTCGAGCGATCGGAGTCGGTATTGGCCAGTCGGGCCGACACGCTCAGGCCGGTCATTATCGGCAGTCGCTGTCAGCATCGCCTGTTATCAGTTGGCAAAGTCGGTCGGTCGCTCCATCTCGGGGATGGGCCAGTGTCAGGATTTGTAGAGGAGCTGATGCCGGTCGGTGGCGGAGAGCCGGCATTGGTGAGTCGGTGTCGGGATCCGTTGGTGAGTCGGTATCACGATCAGTCGGCGTCAGGGTCAGTCGGTATATCCCAACAGTTGCCCCCCCACTCCCGAGCCCGATGTCATGTCGGTGTCGGGCGAAAGGAGTGAATCTTTGCCGCGTCACGTCCTGATCCTGCTGACCTCACCATTGATCGATCCGGACAAAGTGGTGTCAGACGATCTGGTGTCGGACGATCCGGTGTCAGACCGTACGGTGTCAGACCGCATGCCGTCGGACAATCCGGTGTCAGACCGTACGGTGTCAGACCGCATGGCATCGGACAATCCGGTGTCAGACGATCCGATGTCAGGCGTCTTCTGGGGAATGTAAACCGCCGTCAGGGGCCCCGCTTGGGAGCGCGGACCGTCGTCAAGCGTCCCCTCGGAACGTGGAACGCCGTAGGCAAATTAATCCTGGGACGCGGCGCTCTCGCCACGTGTCGGCGGATTGTTGGCCGGAGTCGCTCGCACGGATGGAGGCCACGTGGCGCGATCTGGGACGGGTGTGTCGAACAGTCGGCCGAGAGAGGGCCCAGAGGTTGCCATGTGCCGCTCATCCGAGAGGTCTTCGTCGAGCGCGCTCTCATCCCAGCCGTCGAGGAGTTCTATAAATAGGGGGTCGCCTGCATCCAAAACTTCACTTTTCTGTTCTGCTGTGGAAACTCTGTCCGTGAAGTCCCGCGTCCAAGGTAGCCCTGTCTCTGCCCTTTGTCCTTGAAAAAATTTCTTCGAGTTTTCAGTCTTTTCCTGATCCCTTTCTCCTTTTTCCTTCTTCCTTTTCTTCTTCCTTCTTCCTTTTCTTCTTTCCTTCTTTCTGCTGGTCTTGGTGCCATGGCCAGGACTTTTCCATGGGAAAGTCAGTCGGGGAACCCGACTGACGATCTCCAGTCGGTCCCGGAGGCAGAGGTCTTTTCGCTTTCGGGGCCGAACGTCGATCGGCTCTGGGAGCAGTATTGCATCCCGGAGCAGTTTCGGCTGTTCGTCCCTGGGGCCGATGGTCGGGTGAACAACCCGTCCGCGGGCCAGGTGGCTTTTTACGTCGAGGACCTCCAGGCTGGTCTTCGTCTTCCGGTCCCGGAGTTCGTCCGGAACGTGCTCGATTACTACGGGCTTTGTCCGGCGCAACTAGCGCCGAACTCGATTCAGGTAATC
>ASIR01186576.1:0-13603 GCA_000441515.1 Elaeis oleifera | reverse complement strand
CTGAGCACCAAGATGCCAATAGGGATTTGCAAAAGAAGTACACACTTGTCAGGGTTTCTTCGATGGGAGACCCTTCAATATTTGAGTCAGCTGGAGATTGAGAACAGCAGAAGAAGGAGAGTATTAGCTCACCTTGACGGTCACCTTATTACCTCTTTATATAGACATGAAAATATAGGATGTTATATAGGCCGATAGGCTAGATCATGATTTGTTAGACTGTTAGGATAAGAAGTCTGCATACTAAGTTGTTAGCCTATGTTTTAGGAGTTTGTTGGAAAGATTCCAACTAATTGCTCACGTGACTGAATAGGCTGATAGCCTAAGGTCGGTATGCATCCGAGGCCCTGATCTGGATGTATCGAATGTGGAAAGTCATCTTGTGTGGTCGGCAAGGTTTCGATCTTGAGATCAACTGGTGCTCGATCCAGGGGGTCAGATAGAAGCTGGTGGGATTATTCCCTTCTGGCTCTCTTATGATGGTTTTGGCAAGTCATCGGTAGGGGTGGCAATTCATATTCGCATGTCGTAATCATGTCGATATGATTTCGACATGAACATGATTATGAAGAACATGAATATGACATGATTAATAAACATGTCAGAATTTTCCAACATGTACATGAATCTATTTATTAAATATGTTATCTGTTTAACATGATTATTAAACGTGCATTTTGATTAACATGTTTATATGACATGTTTAACACGAATAATCTGATTTACATAAAATATATTTTTTAATGAATAAACTTATTCTAACCTATTTGAATAACATATTCTACACATATATAGATAACAATCAAGCAATTTACAACTCACACAAATATCATATAAATACACAATGAAATGAGAGAGAGAGATAGTTGAGTTTGGTGGCTATATCGGGGCTGATATATTTGTTATTTTATTTAAATTTTAATAAAAGATAAAATAACCATTGACGTTGTAAAAATTATAAAATTATATATTTTTCATATATGGATTAAACATGTCACAAATGGGTTCACAGGTTAACATGCGATACGATACGAAATTCTTCGTGTCATAAATGGGTCGACATGATTTCGATACGAACCTATATAAGTCCAATACTAATATGAAAATTTCATATCATGCCGCATGTCATGTTCGTATATCATGTTGAAAATTGCCTCCCTTAGTCATCGACTGTAGTCATCGATGCTGGACCGATTACAAGGTCAACAACAAAAAATTGATCGCTTCGGCATTTGGCCAAAATGACGTTTGGAGATGAAGTTCGTTGAAGTTGCCCACTCCATTATTAGGACGTCCGAATGATGTTCGTCATTTAGAGTCTGCCTTAATACTACAGCTGGTTTGAAAAATATATCCAAAGATGAGACCCAAGGACAATGTCCGAGGCATTCAACTCCGTAATACTTGCCCCCTACTTCCCAGCTCGAAGTGGTTGTTTCAGATGAATAAAGTAGTAGTCTTCGAAAAATATTATTGAAGTATGTTTGAGTTGGCCAATCTAAATTGTCTGACTTTTAGGTGAACCATCGTGTCATTTTTGGCATTGATTTGACAAGTTGCTTCACAAATCGTGTCCTAATTATTTGGAAAGATTTGGCCCTTCATGGATCCTGGCGCATTTATGAGGGATGGACGGCTTGAAATAGGCCATCAGTTCAGCCTTGAAGATTAAAAATCGATGGTTATGGTTCGGCCAATTGGAGGGTGCCACCTATCCCATGTCTATTGGCCAGATGCTATTTCACATGGATTAGTTCGCATGGCCGAATCAGAATGGTGGTGCATCATAGGGCCTCTTAGTCGAACAGTTCTGATTTGTATCATGTGGCCAACATCTAACGGCTTGGGGATCAATCCAAACCATTCATGGCTTGTTTATATAGATCTATCCTCCCATTGTTTTCATCTTTTTAAGTTGCTATCTACTTCTATGTTCTGCTTCTGGCCCATTGGAGGTCTCTCTACTATTTTTTGCTCTGTCTCTTTCTCCAATGCCGGTGGTGTTTTCTCAATCAAGCCCCTTATATTCCGATTAGTTTCCTTGTTCCTTCCTTTATTTTGATCGATTTCCTTCCTTCTTTCATCGATCTTCTTCTTTGCTTTCAATCTTTTTTATTTCAAAATATCTTCTAGTAGTGAGGATCGAAAAAGTCATCAAGGTGGTCGGGATTCTCGGTTGCCTCCTCCCCGGTCTAGGTTTGAGGAGAGCCCTCGAGCCACCATTGAGTTCGCTTCTTCATCAGGGCATCGGGGTCCTGAATCGTGCGGGTTGGAAAGTCTTGTGTAGGAGTTCAAAGATTTCTTCAGCCAACCTTCGAAGACTTCTTTAAAGACTTCAAAGACTTCTTCAAAGTCTTGTGAGTAGTCGTCTATCATTGAGGCCAACCTTCGCAGGTTTCAATCTTAATACTCCATTTCTTCCGCTTCCTGACTCGAAGCCTTGAGTTGGGAAGATCATATTTCAAGTACTCTGGAGGTTGAGTTGCCATGTACGAGGAGACTCTCCAAGCTAGTCTCTTATTACCTTTTCATCCTTTTGCTTCTAATATACTTGACTTCTTTAGAGTTCTTCCAATCCAAATCACCCTGAACTCTATTTGGTGGTCACTATTTTGTCATCATATGTAATTGGCTTCGCATCTAATCGAGGACCTTGCTTTTTAGAGTATTATTCAACCTGAAGAAGCACCCCCACAAAAAGGATGGTGATGCTTTAGTCCTCGGTATAAGTGTAAGTTTATCACCAACCTTCCTTCCTCTATTTATGATTGGAAAGGTCGGTTTTTTTTATTTCTTAGATATTCCTTGGGGCTTCAACTGGATTTGGAGTGATCTTCGACTTCTCCAAACAAGGAGAAATCAATTCTCTCCGAGGATAAGGAGGATCACCAAAAATTGCTTGATGTCGAGGTGCCAAAGTTGAGTGAACTGATGGTCGAGTGACACTCCATAATGCTGGCCTTAGTCTGGCTCTTTCTCAGGATATGTCTAAGTCCTTTGCTTCATTAGTTTATTTGATCTCTTTTGATCTTTTGCACTAACTCTGATCTTTGGTTTCGCAACGATGAGGCCTGACCTTGAGCCAATTAAATCAGCTTTCCTGAAGAAAGGTCGAGTTTCGATTCAAAGAAGGTTCGTTGAGGAAGAAGACGAAGTTGACTGCTTCCTCGGCTCCTGCACCACCAACTCTGCCAGCCCACAATAGATTGACCAGGACTCCCAGTATGGATGCGATTGAGATTGGTGATATGTAGGGGTCATCATTGCATTGCTCTTGAGGGCAGCTTGTCTAGTTATTTCGGAACCTATTCGGGGGTGGCTCTACCATCCTCTCCTCAGGCCTCATTATTGGTGTGAGCCAATTCATTCTCAGTGTCCCCTATTATTTCTGCCCTCGTAGTCCAGGATGTAGCAAGGCCCTTATCGTTGGCGATCGAGAAGAAGCACATCACCATGATGAGGAGGTTCAAGAAGGAGGAATCAGCTCTTCAGAATCAATAGCTCCTCTGAGGTGGTCAAGCTAACACTGCTGCCAGTTAATTGGGTCAAGACAAAGGCCCAACATTTGGAAAAGGCACTGTCCTCTTCGTACAAAGATCTCCTCAAGGCGAGTGCTTGACTTAGCTGATTCTCCTATCTATAATTAGTCTATCCTAACTTTTAATTCTCCTGCAGTTAATACATGACATAGCGCACCTTGACAAGGTGATTATCAGCCTTAATCAAGTGAAAGGAAAACTTGAAGGGGATCTCCAGGAGGTGGATGCATGAAATAAGGCTTCAGAGGAAGGTGCTTCTCGGGCCAGATCCAAGCTCTTGATTGCCAAGGATCGAAATATGTAGCTCGAAGGCTTCCTCACCATTGAGCACAAGCTATCAAAGACATACTAAAAGAGGATCGTCAAGCTTGAAGAGAAACTATAGCTTGAGGAAGCTACGGTGAAGTTTACCGAGGATATGGCCGCACAGATAGAAATTTGGATGGAAGCCGACAAGACAAAGGCAGTCACCGAGACAGTCACCGAGGCTAAGTTGAAAGCCATCGAAGAGTACAAGACCTCGAAAGAATTCAAGGTTGAAGTCATGGAGGCCTCTTCAGTGGATTATGGATATAGCTTCAATGCCAGCAAGGCCTTGGTGGCACATCTTTTCCTTGAGGTCAATGCTAATCGATTGGATCTCACAATGAAGATCAAGGGGAAAGATCAGCCCTCAACCAAGGATCCAACTGAGTCTGCCGTAGTCGAGCCTCCCTTCAAGGATCCAACTGAGTCTGCCATAGTCGAGCCTCCCTTCATCGAGCCAGTTGCTGCGGTCGATATCAAAGTTTCTTCGAAGGAGTTTTGAGCCTCTGTGCCTTGTTCTCATTTATTGTTTGTAGCACCTTTTGTAATGAAAACTTCTTTTGAATAAATGTTACTTATCTGAAGTATAATTGGGTTTCGGAATGGATCTAATGTCAAAATTATCTTTAGTCCGATGTCTTCATGAAGTCATTTGATAAGTAGTCTTTGGCTTAGATTTTGTTAGGTTGTAGATGTCGGTTGTCATTCGAACTCGTCAGTTGTCATCAGGGTTTCCTTTAGATCTCACTTTGCCAAGGTTATGCATCTAGGTGAGGACCCATGGTTGTCGTCAAAGTTTGGTGGCCTTGTCCAAAGTTATTCTTTTCAAATAAAGCTATTTCTAAAGTTATATTTTTGCCGTTGTAGATTGCCGAAGTCTTTATTGACATGTTGGGCAAATTTTGTCAAGTCGATGACTTTGGTTATGTTCACAGATCTATTTCAAGAATTTCATTTGTGGGAGTCCTAACTTGGATCAAAATATCTCCTATTTGTCGGTGCCACGCTGAACAAAATTTTAGAGGTTTCGACCGTAGCCAAGATATCTTCAAAGGATTTGTCCTCCGATCTAGTCGTCAGGGTTCAATTTAGTGTTTGAATATCCCATAATCCTTGCTGTCATCATCTTGCCGAACATAAGTTCAAAGGTCTTGGCTGGAGTTGAGATATCTTTGGAGGACTTGCACGTCGAAAAATTTATGTTACCTAGGAGCCTAGGGGATCGAGGCATTTAATGGTGGCACTTTCCTAAGTTATTAATCTATCAGGAAGGATGATTAGAGCTCTGACTTACAAGAAGCATGGTCTTCATGACCATATTTGTTTCAATGATTTTGCTTGTGGTTGGATTATGGTTGATTTTAATTGGGCTCTTCAGTTGAACGCTAGATGGCCATATGGGATCCTCGGAGGGTTAGTCCTATCGTCGTTGTTCTCGATCTCTACTCGACTTATCTATGGATGAGGAGTGTCAGATGACCATTGGGATCCTCGGAGGGTTAGCCCCATCATCATCGTCATTATCTTCAACCTTTGCTTGACTCGTCCATGGATGAGGAGCACCAGATAGCCATATAAGGTCTCCAAAAGGTTAGCCCTATTATCATTATCTTTGACGTTCGCTCAGCTCATCTGTAGATGAAGAGCGCCAGATGGCTAAGTGAAGGGACAAGGCTTGACTCAATTATTCGAGCTTTAGTTTTAGATGTCTTCTTAAGACACCTTCGGTTAGTTTCAATGATTTGTTTATGGTCGGATTATGGCTGATTTTAATCAGGCTTTTAGCTGATAATTTTAACAAAAAATCTGTATAAAAGATCAAATTTTATTGATGTAACGAATGGACACACAACTTATCGATAAAGTATTCTCAAGTTTTCGGCTTTCCATGTTTGAGGAGTGTTCTGTTAAAGCCTTCAATTCATCATTGCCATTGACATGGCAACAGCATTATCATGAAGAGTAAGCTCATCGAAGATCGACAACATTCCTCTTCTAATTTTCAGTAGTATTTTGCCTTGTCGAATTTTTCAGCTCGATCTCCTACCCCTTGCTACTGAGGACTGAGATCATGTTGATCCACTAGCTGTAGGTTGGCTATTGTTGTTCTGTGGTCTACCGTAGATGATGTGTGGCATCAACCAGCATTTAGAACTGATGGACTAGATCATTATATCATTGTAGGTCAGCCACCACGAACATTGACAGTGGCTGCATGGGCCCATTCGAGGTGGATGGCTGGGTGACTCTATCCTGACTTTGTCAGATAGATTGTCGGTGGAAAGCTGTGGAGTAATTTCATCTCATCATACTCTCTCTCTTCTTTGTCAGGTTGTTGGGCCCTACCTCTAGCACCAAGCTATTGCGTTAAAACTCAGGAGGATATTAATGTGGCCAAAGATGGATGACAGTCTGAGCATCGAGATGCTGATAGGAACCTGTATAAGAAGTCTACACTTATTGGAGGTTCTCCAACAGAGGCCCTCCGATGCTTAAATCTGTCGAAGCTTGAGAATATTAGAAGAGAGAGAGTATTAGCTTACCTCAAGGGTCCCCTCTTTGCCTTTTTATATAGAAGTAGAGATGTAGGTTGTTACGTAGGCCGATAGGCCAAATCATGGTCTATTAGGCTGTTAGGATAAGGAGTTTATCCACTAAGTTGTTAGCCTACATTTCTAGCAGTTTGTTGGAAAGATTCTAACTAATTGCTTATGTGGCTGAATAAGCTAATAGCCTGAGGTAGGTATGCATCCAAGGCCCATGCTAGGATGTGTTCTCATCGACATCAAATAAGGAGTCATCCTATGTGGCCGATAGGGTCCTGACCTTGAGGTCGGTTGGTGCCCGATCTAAGGGTTCAGATAAAAGCCGATGGGATTATTTCCTTCTGGCTCTTTTATGGTGGTCTTGGTGAGCCATCAGTGCTGGATCGATTATAAGATCAACAACAGAGAATTGATGGCTTTGACATTTGATCAAGAAGATGTATGGGCACGAAGCCCATTGAAGTTGTCCGCTCTATTATTAGGATGTCCAGATGATGTTCATCATTTAGAGTCCATCTCGGTACTATAGCTGATCCGAAGAATATATGCAAGGAAGAGATCCGAGGACAATGCCCGAGGTGGTTCAACTCCCTAACAATTGCCAAGGTTGATCATGATACTGTACAAGATAAAAGAAGTTGGGATTACAATATACTCGTTAGAGAAAATTGATCTTCTTGATGCAAAATTCTTATCCAAGCTGCAACTAAGCCCTTTTCTTCTCTCCAACGATGAATTTGATGGGGAAAAAAGAGACCGAAATTTGTCTGTACAAGTCACATCCATTGTAGGACTCCAATTGTATGCTTAACTTAAAATTCCTATATAGACCATCTAGGCTCATGGAACTTAATAAAGAACATCTTTCTTAATGGGCCAGCTTAATATGCTATATCATATGATTGACCCTCTAATTTAGAAGTTATTAGGACATGACGTATTGCTAGACTCCATAAAATTTAGAACAACTATTTAGAAGGCAATGATATAAGCATGATTCTATTTTCCATTCCCCTCCCAAACCATTTTCTTTTTTCATTTACTTAATTAGTTATTTGTTTGATAATTCGATAATTATGTCCATACATTTGACATGATATCTCGATGATAAATTGAACCATCAGTTTGTATTATAGAGCATAAAGTGCAAAATTTATAGCATGCAAGGTTGATATCAAAGGAAACAAGCTGAACCATCATTTATGATCCTATACCACTCATGTACCACTACCCCATAGCTACTGCACCATTGTATTATAGTCACTTATATTGTAAAAAATCGATTAAAATATCTAGAAATTGCTATTATTGTTCATATGATTCTGAGATGGTTTTACAGAGAAAAATAGAGTACTAAAATAAGAAAAAGATTAAGAAGATATTGCTTGAATCGAGACCTATGAAATACTATCTTAAGAACATGATTCGCCCCTACATGTGGATCTTTGATGATCTCATCTCCAATTTATAATGACCTAGCTTAATTCGATCCTCTTCTAACAAGCACGATCATTGGGGAGGCTGATCCAAAAGATTTTCTTTAGATGCCCAAATAAAAAAAGGAGTGAAAAAAGAGAGAGACAGTCTCTGTCTCAGAAAGAAATAGAAAGAGATAGAACACCAGAAGAGATTGAGAGCTTTATTGTTTTTAAATAGTTGGATCTAGAGTCTATAAAACTCTGTACGGATTACTGATGAGGCATCATAGTTTTGAAGAGATACAATGTTTAAGAAACATCATATTTCTTTATAAACCAACCTCCTCTTCCGAAGAGTCATATTTTTTTAGAAAGAGCCATTAATTAAAAAAAAAAGAGTTTTAAACATTTCAAATAACTAAAATTTAGGGATAAGAAAATTTAAATCTTTTTATTTTAAATAAAACTCGAACAATCTCTCACAAAATATTATATTTGAAATCATAAAGATGAATATCTAGGCATCTTATACTATATAATAGGTGAGGTATCCTCTAAACTTGAATCTCACTTAGTATTGATAGTATCCATCTAAAGGAATTATATAGGATTGGACCATGAATTAGGTCTTTTAACTCACCTTCAACTTATCACACATACAATATGGATTAAATAGGTCTTTATACGGTCAGCACCATTTAGAGGTCTTGCGCTTAGTACCTCGCAATTTTTGATGAGAATTTTGTTACGGTTAGGCCAAACCCCTAGTCACGGCCTATACTATAATTCTCAAATAGATAAGTTCTCCAAGAAGATTTGAGACCTAATACTTGTATATTTCTATCTTGGACTCATTAAGAGCATAATTCATCCTTTTCAATTTACTTTGTTATTGATAAGAGCACTCATCATAGGGATAGATGGAGATACGCTCCGATAATATGCTCTGGCATGATCATTCAATTATCTTTGTTTCTACTATATTAAGCCTTATTTATGGGATCTCCAATCACAAAGGTTGGGTATCCACTATTGTTGATCGCATAATGGGCCATGAGCCTTATCCACCTCGATGATTCTAGGACTCCATTCCTAGATAAATTCTTAGTTAAGTGATCTATCAAGTTTTTCTCTAATCTGACAAATTCTAAGGAAATGATATTACTCTTTTTGAGTTGTCTTACAAATTGATGATGAATCTGAATATACCAATTCATCTTTTATTAGTACTTTTTTGATTAGTCAGTTTAATTATGGCCTTATTATCACAATAAATTGATATGGCCAAAACTGGCTTAGATATTAAAGGTAGCTCTGAAATAAGATTTTTAATCCACTTTGTCTCAGTACAGGTGGTATCTAAAGCAATCAACTCGATCTCCATGATGCTGCAAGATATAATAGTTTGCTTGAAAGATCTTCAAGCTATGATGGCACCACCAAAAGAAAAGATATCCAATGATTGTTTAAGATCAAGAGAATCAGTAATCCAATTTGCATAACTGTAACCCTCAACTATCTCAGGATATCCAATGTACAAGAGAGATAGACAAGGGTTTCCTTAAGATATCGAAATATCTTTTCAATAGTAGACCAATGAGATTAATTTAGATTTTGGGTATATCTACTTAATCTTTCTATAGCATAGGCAATATCAAGGCTTGTCCTATGTGCCATTTAAAGAAGAGAATCTATAATCTAGGAGTATCTATGTTGATCAATTGATTCACCTAAATTCCTTTTAAGATAGATACTTGGATCATAAGGAGTAGATACAGATTTTTGATTAGAATATCCAAATTTTTTAATCTTTTTCTTGATAGAATGAGAAAGGGGGAGAGCTATTCCTTCAGAAGATTTGATCAACTTCATCCCTAGGATAACATCAGCTTCACATAATTCTTTTCTATCAAAGTGATTTGAAAGGAATTATTTGATTACAGATATGATTTTAAGAGAAGTTTCAAAGATCAGAATACCATTGATGTATAATAAAAGATCACATAATGTTAACTCTAAATTTTAATTATTTGAATATTTAAAATTCTTTTTTTTAAATTAATGGCTCTTTTCAAAGAGATATGATGCTTCAAAAGAGAGTGCTAGTTTTCGAAGAAATATGATGTTTCTAAAATATCGTATCTCTTTAAAATTATGGTGCCTCATCGATAATCCAGATAGAGTCTATAAATAGGCTCTAGACCTGACTATTTAAAAAGCAACAAAACTCTTAATCTTTTCTTGTATTTTGTCTCTCTCTATTTTTTTATAAGATAGAGACCGTCTTTCTTCATTCTTTCACTTTTTTTCTATTTGGACATCTGAAGTAAATCTTTTAGATCAGCCTCCCCAATGATCACGCTCATTAAAGGAGATGTTAACTCAAGAAATAATTTTGATAATTACAATATATTGGAGTATAAAAATTGATCTAATGTCTTTGAAATTTATCTTAAGAATATTTTGTAGGGAGACAATTCTTTTGGTAATCTTTGGAATTATTTGGAAAGTATTTGAGCCAAGAAAATCAATTTGGAGGTGTATCAAATGAGAAAAGCCTGGTTGAGGAAGTCGAGTCCACTCATGATCTCAAGAAGTCGACTTTGGTACATTTTGGAAGTGGCACGTAGCTTTGGCATGCTTGCAAGTCGACTCATGGATGGTATGAGTCCTCTCTTAGAGAAAATAGAGATTAGTTTTCTGACACATCTACTTGAGTCGACTTATGGACTTGGCAAATTGATTTATGAATTGGCATGAGCCAACTCTCAACTGATGAGCCGACTCTCTCAGAAAAAAATAGAAAGTCAATTTTTGAGGACTTGAGGCTAAGTCGACTCATGCTTTTCATGAGTCAACTTATGGACCTTTTCGAGTTGACTCATAAGTTTACGAGTTGACTCCTAAGCTTTTGACAGTTTAAATGGCTAGTTCTGCAGGAAGTCTAGTTTTGTTCAGATTTTTTTCAATGGCTATATTTCCTCTCTAATGGTCAAAATTGGCTGGAATTGAGTTCAATATATATATAACTTGATGGAAATTGAATGAGGATACAAGGAAACCAAGTGAACACTAAGAATATTTTCCAAAGAAAGAGCCCATCTTTCAGGTTCCACAACATTCAAGAGTATTCAACTATCTTCCATTCAATTTTGTTGATTCTTCTGAGGGCATTCAAGTCTTCTCCAAGCAAGCTTCATCGATAATAATCCACTCATTTAAGGAGCTTTTCTTCAGTTATAAACTTTCTTTATTTGAATTTTTTGTAACAAATTTTAGAGAGTCTAAAATTTGAGGAAAGGTTTAATCCAAACCTTAGAATTAGATTGGGAGCCTTGGATTAAGGCTTGTAAAGATTTTGATTGATTGATCTGGGTTAAACCAATTTGGTTGTTCGTAAGTCTGGTAAAAAAAACTTGCTGTATTCTTGTAAATATAGTAGAATTTTCAAATAAAAGCTTAGAGAGTAAATTTAGGTGCTTAGTGTGCATCGAACCACTATAAAAATTTATTATATTTATGTGTATGTCTATTCCCTTTGCACTTGCATTTCATTTAGCTTGCAATTCATCCCACTTCACTAAACTTATTTTGCAAAGTAGCACATACTTATTTAAATTTTTTGAAAATTTAATTCACCCCCCTCTTGGATTGTCTAGCCGAGCAGTAGAAGGATTGGATTGAGCCGGATCATTATACCTTGGGGACAAGATCGCCGAAGATCTGCACGTCGGGGGCGAATAGAGTTCTTAGGGTTGCGATTTATACGCAATGATTGAAGTAATATCTTCTCAATCTTTTCTTATTTTAGTACTCTATTTTTTTGTAAAACTATCTTAGAATCATATGAATAATAATAGCAATTTCTAGATATTTTAATCAATTTTTTACAACAGTCTAAGAACATGATCTTAATAAAACTAGAAATTATTATTCTTTGCTTAGAATTAACTTTAAATTGATTGCATAATACCAAAATTTTAGTATTTATCATTTAGAGATTGTTCTTCTTAAGATTTTAGATTTATTAACAAACTTATTTGCTCTAAAATAGTGCATATTATTTTTATAATTATTAAAAGATGATACAAAAATTTTTAACAGTCTAAATTCTTTGCAAAATTTTTTTGCAACTTTAAAAATAGTGCAAAATTTTTTATAGATTTAAAATATATCTTGAAATTTTTTGCTTATTTTAAAAAATATTGTAGAAATTTTACTACGGCTTTAAATTCATAAAAAAATTTCTACAATCTTAAATTTCTATTTAAATCAATTTTTGTAGGCTTTATATTTTGTACAAAATATTTCTAAAATTTTAAAACTTGTACAAAATTTTCTATATATTTGAAATCTACACAAAATTTTTTTATATTTTTAAAAAATTGTATAAAAAAATTATGTTGCTCTAAAAATCATACAAGTTAATAGTTATTCTTTCAAAATCAATATTTCTACTGCCTTGAAAAATGTATTGGATAACAAAGTTATTTATTCTTAGTATAATTATTTAATTTTACTCTTATTATTATTCTTTATTGTATTTATTTAAATCTAAATTTATGATTATAAGCTATTAATTAATTATTCAAATATACAAGGCTAAATTCCTTGGAACTTTGTTTACAAAATCAATTAAACAACCAGAATATCATAAATGGCTTCTTTTGATGATCATAGTGTAATTAAATCTGAGAAATTTGGCAGATCATTTTTTGAAGGTGATAAAGATAAGTAAAATATTAGCTCACCACTTTAGGATTGATTTCTATTTTAGAGTTATCAGATCCTAGAGCTTCCTCTGGATCAATCTCTTCTAGTCCTCAAGATACTAGATCTTTTAGCTCATATTCAAAACTCCTGAAGAAATTGATTTTCAAAGCCATCATAGGATCCTTAGTGCTATATCTGATTCTTTATATAATGCATACCTTTCCACCAAACTGGCTAAGGAGCTTTGAAATATTTTTGAAGCCAAATATAGAATGGATGATGCAAGTCTTGATCAGTTCACCGTATCCAAGTTCCGTAAATATACAATGATGGATTTCAAACCTATCAATATCCAAATCTACAAATTTCAAGATCTTTTTAAAAAGATCGAATTAACTTGTTGCAAATTCTCTAAAATCTATAAAGTCTAATCCTTGTTTGATTCGCTCTCTCCTACTTGGTCGAATTTTTCTCGTAAGTTGTCATAAGCAAGATGACTTAATTTATTAGATGTCATAAACTCTGTTAGGATTGAAGAAGAACATCGACTTAAGAATAAATCCAAATCTGATTTTGAATCCAAGATTAATTTGACTCAATCCAATCAAACTCTTTTCAAACCTCTAAGCCTAAGAACGTTATTCTCCCTCTACATGTGGGTCTTTGAGAATCTCATCCCAAAGTACAATGACTCGACTCAGTCTGATCCTCCTCTAATAAGTACGATCGTTGGAGAGTGCTAATACAAAAGATTTCCTTCAGATGCTCAAATAAAAAAACGGTGCAGAAGAAAGGAGAAAGATGGTTTCTATCTCAGAAAGAATTAGAGAGAGATAGAACATAAGAAGAGACTGAGAGTTATATTGCTTTTTAAATAGTCAGATCCAAAGCCTATTTATAGAATTTGTCTAGATTACTGATGAGGCACCATGATTTTGAAGAAATATGATGTTTCAGAAACATCGTATTTCTTTGGAAACCAACTTTCTCTTCAAGAGTCATATCTCTTCAGAAAGAGTTGTTAATTTTTTATAAAAAAAGAGTTTTTAAATATTTCAAATAACTAAAAATTTAGGGATAA
>ASIR01186524.1:0-13684 GCA_000441515.1 Elaeis oleifera | reverse complement strand
CTGTCGCTTCCTATGCTCTTAAAGCAGTTAGTTGCTCCTTTAAGCACTCAGCTATCAGATCGACGTTCTAGCATAGTAAAACAGGTATGCTCTTAATTCTAATTTGTTATGCTGGATAGATTGTCACCATGCTGTGTGGTGATGGCTTTTGACAGCTGGCAAAATGGGTTCTTAAAGCTGATTCTAATATGATATGAAACACAGCTCTTTATTTCATTTTAGAATAATATAAATTCATGATTGGAAAAATCGATCCAGTCTTCTTTTTTCTATCCATGATTGGAAAAATCGTTTCTTGTTATTTCTTCTAGCATTCCTTAGGATTTCAATTGTAACTGACGTAAGCCTGAGCTCAAGTAGAACTCTAATAATGAGGTCCTTCTCAGGGAGAGGCTTTTGCAATGCTACAGGATATGAAGGTATCCAAGCTAAGTCATTTGGTGATCGATCAGTTTTACATGATGCTGGCATTAGCCAAATCTCTTTTCGGGATAAGTCTGATGTCATATTTTTTTTCCTTTCATTGATTTTTTTTAAACAGAATTTCTTTCTATCGCAGCAAATGAAGTTCGATCCGAAGAGGATGGAGTTGAAGAAGAGAAAGGAGGAGTCAAGTAACGAACCTACTGCGGAGAAAGGCAAAGATGCAGCGAGTTCGAGATCGGCTCTTTCAGCTCTTTGAACTTCTCTAGCCCCTCTTCAATCACAATTCCTTCACCCCCAGCTCCTACCGCTAAGCCATGTCGAAGACTCACATCGACAAGAAATTGAGGTGGCTTGTCCACCTACAAAGCAGGCTGCCACACGCTCATGATCAAGTTCTTCTCTTGTGCCTCCGACATTGGGAAGATCAATTTGGTTGACTGAACAACGATCAAGGCTTCTAGAGGTTGTTCCACCTTCCTCATCCACTGAAAGGGTGGATATCTCACAAATATCCCTATTTGAGATATCGTATTTTGATCGAGACTTTCTATGCGTGATTTTGCCTTTGAGGGATTTGGATGTTTGAAGGAGGGATCTCTCTATTGAGCAACTATTGAATCATAGGTACATCGATCTGATGGACGTAAGTTTTTTCTTTCTGTTCCTTAATTTACATCATTTTTTATCGATCTCACATTGCTTTTTTTTTTTAGGTAGCCTTAGACATCAAATTGCTCTGCAAGCACTTGATCTAGTTTCATAAAAATAAGAAGTCTTTGGAAGGACTTAAGGCCAAGCAGGACTCTAAGAATGCGGCTAAAGGGGCCAAGATCGTCGAGGGGTTGAAGAAGCAACTCCAAAATAAATGGTTTAAAAAAAAAGAACCAGAATTTGTTGGACCAGCAGTGAAAATAAACGAGTATGAAGATAAGCTCAGCGAGCTACGTAAGGAAATGGAGAGCATCTCTGAGCTAAAAGCCAAAATGAAGGAGGCTGAAAAATTATAGGAATTCATGATAAGAGCCACCTCATATTTCAACAAGAAGCTGAATGAGAAAAAGAGAATGTTGCAAGGGCTATTGGGGACTTCAAAGCTTCGAAGGTATTTAGGAAAAGTTATCGAAGTTTTTGAGGGTGCATTTGAGTTCGGATTTAAGATCTGTAAAGTTTTGATCAGAAAGCTCTTTCTGGATCTTGATATTAGCAAGTGCACCTCTGAAGCAGCTATCAACACATCAAATGAGGTGGCTTTTGAATCTGCCATTAAGGTAGCTCCTCAGGCTACAGTTAAAGCTATATTGTTGAAACAAACAACTCCTTAGCCTATTGTCGAAGTGACTCCCCAACTGTCGATCAGTCGCTAATCGAAGTGGCCTCTCAAGCAACTATTAAGGTCTCTACGATCGAAAATATTTCTGTCAAGTCTCCTTTAGTCGAAGCTTACAAAGATCTTGCCCTTCCTTTGATGGTCCTCAGGCTAATGTTTGAATTTTATATTTTTTTTTCTTTCTTGGACTTATGTACTAGTTCGAAATGGGTTTTTGTAATATATTTCATATTAATAAAAATTTTTTCAAGTGTATGTGTTCTTTTTTTATATATATAATTTATATATTAGTCTATTCAACCTCAGATAATCTGATCTGGATTTATTTATCTTATGTAGGATTTAGATAAATTATATTTATAATAAACATCATCTGATCTCGGTTGGATCAATCATGAAGTTGATGTAACTTAGTATAATAAGTAAATTTTAGGAAATTAAAAATGATAACTTTAAAAATTAGTTCAGTTGATTAAGAGTAGATCGATCTTAATAAATTAAATGTAATAGAAGTTTAAGAAATATCTCTGTTCGATGTTGTCGTGGGTAGATCGAGTTTTCTATGTATCAAAAGTTTCATCTTGAGAAGTTTTATCTCCTTTCCTTTCAAGGGTATATCATCTTAGAATTTAAGTCGGAATTTAAATCTCCTCGAATGAATATTTGTAAAATTCAATTTGTAGATTAATCATATCTTATAGGATGTTTGTGAGGTCCAATCTGAAGATTGGATATCTTATGTTAGATATTTGTGAGATCCAATCTCATGTTAGATATTTATGATGTTCAATCTGAAGATTAGGTATTTCACGTTAGATATTTGTTAGGTCCAATCTAGAGATTATGTCTCACATTTAGTTGTCCTAATTTGGTTGGAATTTTCGTAGCCAAGAGTTCAATTTTTTTGATCTCGTTTGGACAAGCTTAATTTCCATTTTGTTTTTGTTTGGTTGGACTACATGTCCTCATTTGGACAATTTTTTGCACTATCCTCGTTTGGTCGGAATATATGATCTCATTTGGATAGATATACTATATTGTTCTCATTTGATCGACTTTTATTAATCTCGTTTGGACAGTCTTCATGTTATCCTCGTTTGGTCGGTTTTTGCTGATCTTATTTGGATGATGGATTATTCATTTCATCCTGATTTTATCATAGAAATCCGATCTCATTTGGATGAGAATTGAATTACTGAAGAAATTTTATTGAAGACTCTTTGATAGTACATTTTGAGATTTTCGGCATTCCAAGTTCGTAGAATAGTTGAGCCATCCAAATTTTTGATTCTATAAGCCCATGAACGGATTACTTTAGTAATTTGGCAAGGTCTTTCTCAATTGGGAGCAAGCTTTTCCTATTCTAAGGGCTTCAAAATTTCAGCTCGGTGGAGGACAAGGTCTCCTTTGTGTAAGAGTTTTGGCTTTATCCGGGTATTGTACTATCTGGTTACTTTTATTTATAAGTTGCCATATGAAATTGAGCTCTTTCTCTAGTTTTCTCAAGTAAATTTAGGTCGGTTCTCAACCAATCTAAATTATTTCTTCATAAAAATTCTCCAATCGAGTTGTGGGCAAACTGATCTCTACTGGAATTATAGCTTCGACTCTAAAAGTGAGCTTAAAGGGTGTTCTCTGATTGGTCCCTGAGGTGTAGTTCAGTAGGCCTAGAAAATACTGTAAAGTTCATCTACTCAAAGTCACTTTGCTTCTGCTAGCCTCATTTTCAGACCTTAAAGAATGGTCTGATTGGTGATCCGATTTTTCCATTTGATTGTGGATATCCTACTGAGGTAAGCCTATAGTCTATATGGAGCTCGAAGCAGAATTCTTTGAACTTTGGGTTATCAAATTATCATCCATTATCAGTGATAATACCGAGATAGATCAAGACGACAGATAATTGACTTTAAAATGAAGTTTTGCATCTTTCCTTTTCAGTGTTTTATACCAAAGGTTCTGCTTCTATTCACTTGGTGAAGTAATCGACGGATACTAAGAATTTTTTTATCCTATTGCCGTTCGAAAAGGTCTTAGAATATCCATTCTCCATATAGCAAGAGGCCAACGTGTTGTAATGAGAATGAGTTCAACTGTAGGTCGATGTTGAAATTGGTGTATCTCTGGCATTGATCATATTTATTGATAAGATCAGCTGCATCTTTTTGAATGGTTGGTCAGTAATAGCCTTGTCGGATGACTTTGTATGCCAGTGACCTGTCCTCCAAGTGATTATCATAAATTTCTTCATGAACCTCTTGAAGAGCATAATCAGCTTCTGATGGTCGTAAACACTGGAGTAAAAGAACGAATATGATCTTTGATATAATTAATCTCTTTATAGAATATACCATAGAGTTTGCCTCTTAATTTTTCTTGCTTCAATAGGATCTGTTGGCAAAATTCTTTAGGTAATATAGTTGACTAATGGATTAATCCAGCTCGACTTATGGCAGATCTGTATGACTGGAAGAGCTTTGATGTTGGATTTTTCAAGATAGTCGATGATGACTTTTTGACTAAGTTCAGGAAAATCGAAGTGGCAAGACGAGATAATGCATCAGCTCGAGCGTTTTCAGATCTTGGAGTTGAATCTTAAGGTGTATTTAGTGACAACACCTTCAAGACTAGCTAAGATCAAGCTAGCTCCACTTTCTTATAGTTTAAGGCTCCATCAATATGTAGCACCTAATAAGAATCTTTAAAAATCTCTTTTGAGCTTTCCAAATTTGGCTTTTCATCAGGGATGGTACACTCTATGATGAAATCAACTAATATTTGAGCTGTTACTAAGGATCGGGTTAGTAATGGACGTCGAACTCACCAAGCTCGATAGCCCATTTAGCTACTCGACCTGAAGCATCAAGTCATTGTAGAATTGACTTTAAAGGTTGATCAATCAAGACGACAACTGAATGGACTTGAAATAAGGTTGAAGTCGTCAGATCGATGTAATTAGAGCATAGATCATTTTCTTCACTTTAGAATATTAAACTTCAGCATCTCATAGCAATTTACTGGTATAGTAGATGAATCTTGGTGATCCTACATTCTCTTGGACTAAAATTGAGCTATCAATGTTAGGTGAGACCGATAAATATACATATAATTTCTCACCTTCAATTGGTTTGGACAATAGTGGAGATGAATCGAGGTACAACTTAAGGTCATCAAAGATAGTTCGGCATTCATCTGTCCCATTGAAATCTTTGATCTACTTTCAGATTTTGAAGAAAGACATTTCTCAAGCGATCTAGAAATTAATTGACTGAGTGATGCCATCCATCCGGTAAGCCGTTGTATATCCTTTATTGTATTTGAATGTTTCATTTCAAGTAATACTCAAATTTTCTTGGGATTGGCTTCTATTTCTCTTTGGGTCACTAAAAAATTCAAAAATTTTTCCGACGTCACTTCAAAAGCGTATTTATTGGGTTTTGAGTTTCATCTAATACTTTCAAAGTTTCCCAAATGCTTCTTCTAGGTTGGTTATATATCGATCTACTTCCATATTTTTCACCAGCATATCATCAGCATAAACCTCTATATTATGGTCGATTTGTTGTTTGAAGACTTTATTGATCAGATGTTGATATGTTGCACCTGCATTTTTAAGATCAAAAGGCATCATTTTATAATAATACAAATTTTTTTCAATGATAAAGACAGTATTTTTTTCATCTTCTGGCGTCATTCTGATTTGATTATAGCTAGAAATACATCCATGAACTTCATCAATTTGTGCCTAGAAGTAGCAACAATGAGCTGATCTATTCTAGGAAGAGAAAATTATCTTTTAGGCAAGATTTGTTGAGGTTGGTATAGTCAATACAACTCCTCGACTTGTCATTTGTCTTTTTGACCATAAGGATATTGGCTATCGACTTTGGATATTAGGCTTTCCTAATGAACCTTTCAAAAGCTTGTCGACTTCTTCATCTATAGCTTTTTGCCTCTTTGGGATGAAACTCTTTTCTTTTGTTGGAATGGTCGGTGCTTCAAGTTGATATTTAATTTATATATAATAATATTTGCAGAAGTCTAGACATATCTGAAGCCAACTAGGTAAAGACATCAGTATTTGTCCGAAAAAAGATATTAGTTGTTCTCTTAAATCCAACTTTAACTGAGATCCGATCTAAATAGTTATCTATGGATTTCACTCAATAGAATAGCAACAAGTTGTTTAGTTGGTTCACCTCAGTTTTTGTCGATCTCTGGGTCATCCTTTTGGTCAAGCACTTTAATTAGCAAGGCTTCTATTAGTTTCTTCATTTTAGCAGCTATCAAAAATATTGCTTAGCATGCATTTGATCTCCATGTATTTCTCCAATTCCGTCTCTTGCTGGAAACTGAACTAACAGATGATGGGTGAAGACTATCGCTTTAAGGGTATTGAGTCCAAGTTAGTTAAGAATGATATTGTAAGCTAATGATATCTTGACAACCAGAAAAATGAGCTGCACAATCGATTATCGAGATTTCTATCTTGTGATTATGGGCAGAGTGATTTCTCCTTTCACAGCTATAGGATCTCCAAAAAATCCGATTAGCGGAGTACTGATTCGTTTAACTGATCTAACATATTCATTTTTGGAATACATCATAGAATAATACATTAGCAGAGTTTTCATTATCCACTATTTTTTTTTACATCATATTTCACTATTGTCATTGAGACGACAACAATGTTATTGTGAGGAGTTTGAATTTCTCGAACATCATCATTAGAAAATGAAATAATATTTTTAGTGTGCTGCCTTTTCAAAAGGATATCTTCAGCTACCCCTCGATCTTCACTAATATCTGAGATCATATTGATATCCGATCTTGGACATATTTGCGGAGGTAGCCTCTACGAATCAGGATTTCAATCTCAATCTTGAGTTGTCAGCATTCTTCAGTATCATGACGATGGTCTCGGTGGAAGCGGTGATATTTTTTTTATCTCTCTTTAACAGTGAAACTTTCATGGGATTAGGCTGATGAAGATATCCTTATCCCTCAATTTCCATCAATATCTGGACGTAAGGGGCAGACAAAGGGGTGTAAGTATCAAAACACCGAGGTGGACTCTTTGGGCTCAAATTCTTTTGAGGTCGGTTAGAGTTGTTCTCTTGCCGATCTTCACAATCCTCTTCTTAGGGTCTTTTTTTTTCATTCTTCTCTTTTTCATTCGTCAAATTATATTTTCTTCTTCCTCAGCTGGAGCATACTTTCGAACTTGAGTTAGCATTTGGTTATAGATGTTTGAAAATTCTTGTTGAGGGAGTAGATCAGGCGATTATTTTGAAGTCCTTGCTTTAAAGTAGCCATCGCAATGGATTTATTGAAATTTTTAACTTCAAGCATCACTGCGTTGAAGCATGCTATGTACTCACAGAGGGACTCACCCTTCTATTGCTTAATGAAGAAAGATTATTGTATTGTTCAGATGAAGTTGGTTATTACCGAAGTAAGTGACAAATAGTCTTGCTAACTGCTTAAAAGAAGAAATGGACCCCCATTAGAGTCCAAAGAATCATATCCTTGTAGATTTTTTGAAGGTAATGGGAAAAGCGATGCAAAGCAGGGCATCGATGCTCTTTAAAGCCTCATAACAGCTCTATATCCTTTTAGATGATCTAATGGATCAGTAGAATCATCAAATGATTCTACGGTTGACATCTTGAACCGAATTGGAACAGGCTTATTCAAGATTTCTCGAACAAAGTGATCGTAGATCAAAATCTCTATTATTTTGAAAATGATTTTCAAGTGTACTTTCATTAGTCGTTTTTTAAGATCTTGAATCTTCATTTCAAGACTTTCTCCCCAATGCGGTCTCCTACTGTTAGGAATAGAATCTCTTTCTAAACATTGATCAGTCTGAGTGGGTGATGATCAGGATGAGGATCTTGATGGATTGATTACTGACTATGCTGGGACAAAGCTTGTTGAGGAATTGCCTCATGTTGCTGCTCTGTGGTGCGTTGGAGTTGCTATACAGCAACATTGAGAGTTTGAACTTGTTGAATCAGAAGATTGAACTATTGTGGATCAATCGCAATTGGAGGTTAAACAGCTTTCGATCTACCTCCCAGATTAGATGGTGAAGGTATAAAATTATTTATACCCTCTGATTCATCATTTTTCCAACAAATTTTTGGGCAAAGCCCTTCTAATGCCAATCTGTTGCTGCAAGGCTCCAGACGAAGAATAGCGAGATCGGTCAATTACTGAGCTGGAGTGCTGAAGAGGATCAAGTTGACGAAGTCTGTAAGTGGTCTTATAAAAGAAGTCCTAAAATCAATAGAATATCCTCCAATTTAAGACTCTTTGATGCTCAGGTCAGTCGGGGCTTTAAGAACAGATAGTGAAAAATAGAGAAATAGAGAGCAAGAAGAATGTAAATTGAAAGATTTCTTTCAGTGGTGGAACTGGATAGAGTTCAGCAGAGTCTTGGTTCTATAACTATGAGTAATCATTTACCTTCTGGAGAGATCCTTGTCCTTCTTTATATAGAGGAGCTTGCTCGAGCCATTAAGCCATTAAGAAAGTTTGTGAGGCTATTATGGATAATCCACTCAGTTTGTTAAAAGTTTATTATAACAGAATAGCCAGCTGTGGAGGGGTTGTGAGTTGTCCCATGTGGATAATAGTTATAACATAACTGTAGCACATTTATAAAATGACTGACTTGAAGCCTTACTAGCTGAGAGAGAGGTCAGCCAAAATCGATGTCCCACTAATGTAATCTGGATAGAAAGTCGGCTACTATAGTACCAGGTTAGTGATTGACTGATCTCATCTAGCATAGTACTGGCAAGAGGTTAACTAATGAGGATTGGTATTTGATTTGCAGATCGGTATGAACTAATGTCTTCTAATGTTGCCACATGTCAGAGGTCGGTTAGGTATATCAACAGCATCCAACCTTGAAGTCCCTTGTTAGAGCCATGATTTCAAGCCATTCAGTAGAGGGTTTTTTCAAAGTTTTCCCATTAATTCGGGCATGGGATCTTGTCGAAGTGGAGGCAAGGGCCAAATCTCATTTCTCCATCTTTTCTATTCGAAGATGCCCTTTTTTGACCTAATTAAGACCGACGATTGTCGGATTTCATGGTGGATGAGCTTCCTTATTTTATTTTTTTTCTTTCTTCTCTTCTTTCACCGTACCGATCATTATTGTTGGACATGGGCCATGCTCGAGTGACCAATGGTCAGTGTTGTTGGGATCTGCCAGCATCATGGGGGTTGCGCCGCCATCGGGGGTGTTGCCATGGGAGACAGTTGGCCTAAGATCTCACCTTCTTGTGTTTTTCCACAAAGAAGAAAGAAGAAAATCAGAGAAAGAGAAGGAGAAGAAAAGAGAAGAAAAAAGAAAAAAAAAGGAGAGAGGTTCTCCTTCTTCCTTTTTCCTCTCTCCTATCTCTAACTTCTCTCTTCGCTTTCTCTCTCTACCAATTTCTCTCTCTAAAATTTTCTTTTTAGATTTTTTTCTCTTTTCATGGATTTCTTTCTTTAGAAATTTTATGAACTAATGGAGGGCTCAGGTACCTAGGTAATCCAAATCAATTGGTTGATCCTAAGAGGGATCTTAGATTTATAATGTTTAAGTATTCTTTCATAATTTTTTCATCCTTTAATCATACATAATTTTTATGTCTGACCATGATTATGTGGAGATACAACTGTTTGCACAAGAAGATATCGAGAAGAATACCTTATGTTTGAGTTTGCAGATCGAGAAGTTCATCGAGTACTGTGTTTAAGTCAATCATCAGTAAAGATAAGATTTCTTCAACACGATCGTCTACATCTTTATGAAAAATTAAATCTATATGATTGATGTATATTTATATCTATCGGTGTGTGTATTACGTGTTGAATTGATATTTATTGAATTATGATTAATTGGTGCTTAATGATTGTTAAGTAAGAAAAACATAATTTAGCATAATTGATGGGATGGGCGATATTTAGGTTAGCCAATCATGCAAGAAACATGATGTATATATTGCTAGGTCAATCTCAGACCGGAATGCGGCATTATTTTGGTCCATCATGGGCTGTACCATGATTGTGATTAAGCTAATGTTGAAAATCAGATTATCATTTTAATAATATAGAACGGGCATGGATGGTGTTTGAACTGATTGGCCATGCAAGAAATGTGATGTGCATACTAGGTCAGTCTCAAGCTAGGGTGTAACATGTGTTTGGCCTGCCACGGGCTAGAGCATAGTTTAATTAGTCCAATATTGAAAAGATAAATATCAATTTGCATAATTGTAAACATGAAAAGAAGAGCATGTGGACTAATCGATCATATGTAAAACATGGCGTATCGTCGTGGGTTGAGATGTTTTGGTCTGCCACGGGCTAGAGCATGGTTGTAACTAGTCTAGTGCTGAAATCAGATCAAGATGATGAACGATATCTAATTGAAAGGTATCTGGACTAGTCAACATATATAAAATATGGTATTTATGATGTCAGCTATAGGCTGAGATGTGGTTGTCAAATATGAATGGAAATGTGGTGTGTGTTTGATCTGTCATAGGCTAGAGAGTGAGCAGGTCTATTCTAGTGCCGAACTAATAATATTGTTTGGATTAGAACTGTGTTAATCAATTGATGATGAGTAATCTCACTAAATTACTGTTGAATAGAATTGTTGATTGATAATATATGATGTGTTTATTAGAATTTAGATGATGATATTATTCAACTAACAAATTGATGATGTATGAATCTTATTATTTTCTTATCAAAGAAATATATTTATTAAAGATATTTCATATTCATACTGGTGTGAGTATCGGAGATTCTTACTAGGCTGTAAAGCTTACAATCCTTCTTTCTTTTCAAAGTTGTAGGATACATAGTTTTGAATGGATTTGATCTGGAATTCGAGCAATGGAGTGATTTTATGGTCTTACATGATCTTTAAGGTTTACTTTAAAGTGTATGTGACTATGTCACATGGTCGATCCGGATGCTAGGTTCAGAGAGTGACAATAGTTTTTATGAAGGATATTAATATTCAAATTGATATATAGAGTTATTTTATAAGCAATATCATGTAGACGGATAAATAGAGTCGGGGTGGCTAGAGGTGGGCTGATATGAAGTTAAGTGATTATGAATGGATGGCTTTGCTTTTTTTTTTTCCCTCTAAATATGATATGCACAGATTTCTACTTTTATTGGTAGAAAATTACTGTCTCTATCAGATTTAATAGAGACAGAATAAAATTGTTGGTACCGGTTGGTAGTCAAAAGTCTTATTTTATAGAGACAGATTTTTACTATCTCAAAAAATATAAAAAACTGCCTCTAAAATATTTTAGAGGTGAAGTCGGTTTTCCTCAATAATTTATTTTTTAGTGACCCACCATCTTCTGTCTTTAAAACTTTTACCATCCCCTTTATAGAGGCAGAGTGGAGGTAGACTTTTTCTGCCTCAGTTTCTTATTAGAGGTAGAAATTTGATTTATAGAGGTAAAATTTTCTGTCTCTATGAACCAAAACTGTTGTAGTGTGAGCAAAGTGGTAAGTGGATTTAATAGAAAAAGATAGAGGCTTTGCTGTAGAATTGTGCTGAAAAATGGCTCTTGGAGGGTGGATGACTCTGTAACTTGAGCAGTAATATATTGCAGTGAAGGTGGCTCTTGGTGAGTGGACTCTAGGGAGTATAAACATGGTGCACTCAAAAAGTTATAAGGCACGCAGCTTGATCGGAGCATAACACGGAGCGATTTTCAAGAGGTGAAACGAAACCTCGCTTACTCATTAGATGGCATTGAAAAAGCTAATTAGGCTAAACAAAGCTGGCATCTTTGCTCTGCGCGATAGATGCACACCAAAATTCTACAGAAAGTATACCAAAGTTTAATGGACTCCATGCATTTTAAATTGTTTAAAAAATACAATATATTGAGAAAAGTTAAAATTGATCTTTTGGAGTATTTTTAAGGAATTCAAATATCGGAAAAATTTAAAATTAATTTCTTTTGATAAAGATTTAAAAATTAACTTTCAAAGTTGATATGAGTGTTTGAATTTTTAAAACATAATTATAACAACAACCACATGATTGCTCTTGGAGGAGGGTTCTTGGACTACTAGAGCTATAATTGATGGTGCACCCATAAGAGTAATTGGATGTGGAAAATGATCAGAGAATCATAAATTAGGCTCAAGTAGTAGTTTAAATTGGCTCATCTCGAAGGGAAAGGATGTCGACAGTTGCATTTGGGGTTAAATCTCACATGAAATAATTAGTGGGAGATAAATGGATTGATTTGGATGATTGGCCCAAAACTTAATGGTTTAAGTTTCCAAGTTAAATTAGATTCTGATTGATATACATGCAGATCTTCTCCAACTTGGATTTAAATTTCTTGTTTCTTATCAAGAATATGCTGTTATCAAAACCCATGCATCAATTTGTATATTTATTGTCGTTCGTCACACGGTATAGGAAGTGACTTTGACCGGTGATCGCAAACTAGAGCTTTCCCACCTGGCCGAGAATTAGAAGAGGATTCCGACTAGACTACTGCAGCGTGCTCCATGAATTCCGTGGCAATCCACGACATTGTGGTACTGATATTTGTACCAATCCACTTCTTTGTGTACATATGAATTACAAGTGGAATCTTATGAGACGATCTATTAATCTATATAATAATAATAAAATAATATATAGATATTAAAAATAATATTTTATGTTGACCTATAAGATTATACGATAATCTCTCACAACGGTACATATCAAATTTTATTTTTTATTTTTATTATTTGTAATAAAAATATAATATAAATAGTATGATAAAAAATAATATCAAATGTAACAATCTTCATTGGTTTGAGAGGTCATCTTTGGAAAAAAAGAATTCTCAGAGATCGTTTTGGTCTCATCTTGAAATTAATAGATGACAATAATTTTAATATAAAATATTATCATTATTATCAATTAAATCTCCACGACGTGAGGGTTGAATACTAGTTTCTTGGAATATCAAATTTTGAAAAATTAAAGCACGTATTTAGTTGGAAAGAATTGAACCATAAAATGAAAATAAAAATGGATGCTATTTGGTAGGATGGAGTCTCGTTCCCGTTTTAGAGAGAATAAAAATATTTTAATCTTTAAATCTAATATTTGTTGTATCAATTTTGATTTCAATTTTGATCATAAATTAAATATATTAAAAATATGATCATTTCGATTCTCATTTCAATTTATTATAGTTTCGATAATATAAATAAAATATGCCCGAACGATATGGCCATCTGGATGCTACAGTCATGTATGCCAAGGGTGTCATGCTACATTAGCATGGTGTCATTCTACATTAGCATCAAGAATACGCGCATCAACTGTGAAAAGAATACGTTGGCTTCAAAGAGCATGGAAGACAGCTTTTCTGATTGATGAAGTCTGGACACAGGAAATTTCTCTAGGTGCAAAAAGATCCATCAAATGTGGAAACATTGACCCAAGAAAGGTGGTCAGGTGATTTTTATCGATAACGTATATAAAAGGTGTTGGTCGGGTCATATGAAGTAGGTAAGAAGCTTTACGTGTCAAAGCAGGTTGCGATTATCGTACAACTTTACTCATTCTGATCGGATGTACTAGGAATCTGCACTGTAGATCCAAGACATCGCACACCCATCAGAGACGAACAAATGCCGTTCAGTGCACGGAGCACCATGCTTGTCGTCCGCAAATTTACCCAACACTGTATGCACCAGCCTGACCATGCACCACACCAATCAACGTGTAATCTCTTTCTATGGGCCAATCATTGATACAAGTATACGATGAGCAGGATACAAAAAAAGAAACAAGAAGATTGGCATGGCTCAGGGCGAATGATGCCTATAGTGTAGGACATAATTTAAGGTATATATATATATATGTACATATATATATAT